>WTXF01000270.1:0-30987 GCA_022496215.1 Russula brevipes
TCCGGCACGCCCCTTCAAACGATATGCTCATGCGGTGTTTGAAGGCCCCAGACTCAATCACATCTCGGTTTCTTACGGCTTTATAGCTCCGCTGCTGAACTGGAGGGTTGGCCAACGTCCCGTTTGCTACGAATATCGTGGCCATTGTACCCACACGAAGCTTCCGGTATTAGGGTCTTTATAGTGACCGGGCCTGTCAGATCTGTGTGGAGGTACTCGCGGTGAGATTGGTATCGGAATGATTGAGATTCATAATGTCGTAGCTCTCTCACGGGAAGGTGATTCGATCTCACTCACCCATTGAACAGACGCCTTCCAACGGCGAACATCCACGACCTCCACTACTCCGACTTCTTGCCGTTCCTCCAGCTCCATCGCTTAAAGGAATCGAGTACCTGTGCCGAAATTACACCCGGCTTTCATCCTTCCTCTTCAATTCTGCAGGCACTCCCCACCCGTGTCTCTATCCCATATCTTTCATCGCACATTCACTTGCACTTCGCGGCAACCGTGAGCGTACCTGTTTGTTTGTTGTTCCCTTGAGCGTCCTTCCTATGGTACGCCTTTCGTGATACCCCTTTCCCACGGGCGAGATCGATTTTCGGTCCATGTACCCCTTCGCAGCTCTCCTACCTGTCTTCGATGAACCAGATGCTCGCGTTCACGCTATGTGTATTCTGACCTCCATTCGTTTTTGGTGCCTCCCCATCTTACACACGGCACCGCATCTGTCTCGAGGATGAAATTTCAGCATTGCAAAGATGAAACCTAGTGTAGAAAAGACTGGTGTCCACGCGAATCTGTGAGTGTAGGATGAGTGGTAGTATGCATAGTAGGTGCTTAGATTGATTTATGTTACTTTGAATAACTATCACGAAATATGATTAGAATTGCATCATATAACTTGCTTAAAATAAAGTTATAAGGCCAGCTCATTATAATCTGTTTCCCGATTCTAGGACAATTTAGCGGGCAATAATGATAATTTGGTCTAGCGATGGCTCGTCAGCCCTCGCTAGCCCGGCGCTACGTCTCGTTAGCCCGGGAGGGTTTTCCTGATGCTCCAAGGTGTCCAAGAGGCGGGCGCCGGGCAAAGCGTCCTTGATGCGCTTCTCGAGCTTGCAGAACGGCGTAGCGAAGGTGACATCGGTGAAGTTGGTGGGCCCACTGCCGCCGGTCAGCACGGCGACGATGCGGCCATCGCGGTCGGCAATGACGGCACCGGAGTCGCCTCCCTCGGAGAAGGCGCGACGCTCGTCCTCGTGGGGGACGATGGTGAGCTCGCGAGACCAGAAGTCGATGCCGGTGTGGTTGATGTGATCGTAGTGGCGGACCAGGGACTCCAGCTGGCTCACCCACCCCGTGGTCGTTCCAGTCGTCCTGCCGTTCTTAAGGACCCCCAAGGCGGGGTCGCCGTTGGCGTTGCGATGCTTAAACTTGATGCGTTCGCTCTCGGGAACCACACCGCGGAGCTGCAGGAGGCCGTGCTCCGGGTACGCGTAGCCGTCGTGGTCGGCGACGTCGGGGAACATGCGCGCCAGAAACGCTTTCTTGTCGAGTTTGTCGCCTGTGTAATAAAGTATAAGTAAACAACATCGCATGTATTGGCGTGATGATGAGAGACGTACCGATGTATACTTTATTGCCTTGAAAGTCGTCCAAGAATGCGTCAGGCGCAATCTTGAGGGCGGCCCAGTCCCTTGTATAGCCGTCCGCCCCGTCCGAGGAGACGCCAATAGGGTCGGCGAACAAGACATGGCCGATGACGCGGTTGTCGGCGATGGACATCAACTTGGTGACCCGGCGGTGGAGGCCGCTGAGAAGCTCGATGGTTCCCGTCGCAATCTCGATGCTGCACTGGGCGCCCTTGATCGCTTTGGCGATCACCCCCGGGCCGTTCGTATCATCCACGCCGCGATCCAGCCGACCCTGGAGATCCTTGATTCTCTTCTCCTCCCCCTCGATGCCCTCCAGCAGGTTTCCTATCTCCTTCTCGACCGCCTTGACGGCGAGCCGATACGATTCGCCGCCAAGGACCACGAAATCTTCGTGGTGCCTCTCGGCAGACCTCTCCGACAAGCCCCTGTTCTCCGGGAACATGGGGGGAGGGCGAGCGACGTGGGCCGCCGTGATGCCGAGGAGCTCGCTGCCGTCACCTCGAGTCATGAATAGGCCAAGGGTTCCCTCATATTTCGTCTCCTTGAGGGGCGCGATGGCGAGGCCGAGCGTGGAGGCGAACGGGTGGCGGAACGCGGAGACGGAGGTCGGGGTCGAGGGACGTGAGATTGGCGGCACCGGAGAAGGACACTTCCAGTTCCCACACCGCGACATCGATGTCCCCGAAGCCGGCCTTCGCGAGGATGTTGGTCTTGACGTGATTGGCAACCGTCTTCGCGGCCTCGAACTCGATGGTCTTCGCTTCCACACCGATGGTGACCACCAGGGGACAGAATGCCCTGGGCTGTCTGACATTGCCGAAGCACAGTGGCAGGACCCCATTGAATGTCTTCCCAGCTCCCTTGAGATACGCCAGGGTGTCGGTGAGGATTTGGTCCCAGGCAGACACAATGGGATGGTCGCCGATGGGGTGCAATTTGCGGCGGAAGTTAGGACCGCCCGTGACCTTGGGCCAGGGAGAGCTCGTCTTGAACACGAATGGACAGCCGCTGCGCAGGCCGTGGGTGTCAGTGAAGGCGTCGGGGTAGTTCTTGGTGAGGCGGGTGTGGTCAAGCTTGGACTTGTCCCCGTCGAACTGGACGGCGGTTGGCGAGACAAGGGTTGAGCTCGGGGAGAGGAGGGACCGAGTGCCAGCCTGGGTCTCCAGGGTGCCGACATGGGACCGGCAATTCTCGAGGAAGGCCTTTTGGAGGTCGGTCTTCAAGCGTTAAGGCGTTAAGGGGGCACGTGCGGTCAGGACTCGTCTCTAGCTGCATATAACTGAACACCTTGGTACTCTCACCCTATCTGCCTGCACTGTGCGAATGGTCATAGGGAGAAGGGCCACAGAGGTGTTACTAGTACCCGCGCTGCGCAGCCTATTTTTGGAGGCCCTTGATCAACCAGATTCCTTGCAGGATGATACCAGGCGTTCCGTCACGGTACGAAGGGACTCTGGTCACCCTGTAGCTGTTTGCCGCCAGAAAAGCGAATGGGAGCGTGATTTTCGACGATTGATGTCCTTTCCTTGCTCATTATCTCTTACTGTCTGTTCTTCCTATTCTCCCGTCAGTTTGTCCTTGAAATGGATATTAGAGTCACTAGTACACCATCCCCTTTGGATTGATACCTTGAACGTAGTCTATCTTGTAAAACGTCGGTGCGTCGGTGTGGCAACGGCCAAATAACTACCAAGCACGTGATCCCCTCATCGTCACCCCCTCATCCGACTAACCGACTCGTCCGTACGCCGTAACTTATAGTACGCCAAGTCGCCAACAGGACCAGGACCAGGATGTCTCTTAGAACTTGGATCCCAGTCACCACGCTTCATGTAATCTGGGCCATTCCACAGCACTGTCACAGATGGGGCGCTTCCTACTACGATCAAGCCCACGATCTACTGTTATCTGAAGTCTGCATGACGACTTTATTCGACGGTCCCACAATTGAATCTGTGATAGTAATAGGCGGTCATCCGTGCAAGGGCTGGACAGTCCCTCCTTTGCTCCGCCCAACGCGTCTACTAGTATTCACCACTAATCACCCACCAATCGCCCTTCCTTGCCAAGTGCTTCTAGGGTTCAATTAGTCCTCCATTTTCTGCCTAATTACAACAATCAAATAGACACTGGGTCACCATCTTAGCCTGTTACAGAGTCATAGAACAAGGGTGGGGCCATAGCCAGATGTGAACGATGTGGCGTCAAAAAAAAATACAGGCACGTGAGTTGCTGTACTGTATGAGTACTGTACTAGCGGTGACCCGTGTGACTGACGATGTGGAGTGATGATTCAGTTGTTTATTCGTATGAGTGTGACACACAATTCACGCGAAATCGTCATGGAGCTCGGACGCCAGGCATGCAGCAGGAGCAACAATGAGAGAAAGCATCATGCATTATTGAAAACTGACATAAAGGAGCATATTACACAGAATTACAGTGAGCAAGAAAGTATCGCATAAGAGAGACGGAGATGGAGTGGCAGCAGCGAGGTTTGGGCGGGGCTCGACAGCCTTTGCAGGGCCTGGAGCTCCTGCAAAAAGGGGGCCCTGACAGCCCCCTCCTGGGAGTAGGAAGTAACAGTGCGGGCACACGGTCAGTCAGGCGGGCGTTGTTGCACGCCTCGCAGCTGTAGGGGCTCGGGGGTGGGGAATGGCGTCGTGGCCCTGTTTGGTATCGAAAAAAAGTCAGAAAAAAGTCGAAACATGAACATCAAGAATACTCACTGCGAGAGGGGTGTGGGGTGTGGCCGGGCGGGCGGGCGTTATTGCACGCCTTGCGGTTGTAGGGGAGTGTGGGCAACGACGCCGGGCCCTGTTGCTATCGAAAAGTCAGAAAACTCGAAACAGGAACATCAGCAATACTCACAGCGAGAGGGGTGTGGGGTGTGGCCAGGCGGCCGGGCGTTGTTGCACGCCTCGCGGTTGTAGGGGAGAGGGGTGGGGAACGGCGTCGGGGCCCTGTTTGGTATCGAAAAAATGTTAGAAAAGTTGAAATGAACATGAAGAATACTCACTGGGTGTGGGAAGTGGCCGGGCGGCCTCGCGGTTGCAAGCGAGAGGGGGGAATGACGGGCGACGTGTCAGGTGTCGGGGTCCTGTTTGGTATCGAAAAAAGTCAGAAAAGGAAATATAAACATGAAAGAAAACTCACTGGGTGTGTGGTGTGGCCGGGCAGCCTCGCATTTGCAAGCGAGAGGGGGTGGGGAATGGCGGGCGACGGGCGACAGGCAGCAGGTAAATCAAAAAAAGGTTAGAAAACTCGAAAAATGAAGGTGAATGATTACTCACCACGACGAATTCCGAGGCTGGCTGCGGCGGCGTTGAGGAATGGGAGGAGGAGGCGGCGTTGAAGGTGTTCGTTGTGCAGGTCAGGGGGGGGATGGGGAATGTGCGACGCGGCCCTGTTTGGTATCGAAAAAAAAATCAGAAATTTCGAAAACTGAACACAAATGAATACTCACTGTTGATGGGTTTGACCGGCTTTGACAAATTGCGAGGCTGGCAGGGCAGCATTAAGGAACGCGGGGAGGAGGCGGCGGCGTCGATGCAGGTGGGGCGGGGGTGCGACGTGCGTGGCCCTGTTTGGTACCCAAAAAAAGTCAGAAAACTCGAAAAATGAAGATGAATGAAAACTCACTGTATGAATATATGAATCCTGATGGCTTTTGATGAATTTTGTGGTTGGCGGCATTGAGGAATGGGAGGCGGCGTGCTCCTCGCGGACAAATGACATCAGGTGCACTTGCAGAAGAAGCGGACGAAGGAGGGGGAGCGCGAGCGATGGCCGAAGGCACGCACAGCACACACAGCAATTCTGACGCTCCTGAAGACCCATGGGGCATGGAGCGTGTGTTCGCAAGCACCGCGGTCGACTCCGAGGCCACAGGACCGCGCACGGTTAAAACCAGGTGCAGGGCCGATTGGCCCGCGCAAGGGAATGGGACCGAGCCACGTCACTGAGCCAGCAGCTTACGCACACCAGAGAGGGCGAGGGAGAGCCACCCTGCAAGGGCATAACTGAACAGCGAAGGGGCACTGAGGCCCACCAAGTCGACAGCGTGCGCAACACTGCGGCGCACCACAGAACGCACCTGCCAAGATCACTGCAGCCCAGTCAGAGAGGGCGGTCAACTGACGACACCTACGCACCTGCAACCAAGCCTGCACCACCCTCAGACCACCACTGCAACGGGCAAATCGATCGAATCTTGAGCTTCACCAAGCCGATACCGAGGGAGGGAACCTGTTGTTGTTGCTGCTGTGGTGTTGGTTGTTGACGTCCGTTCGATCTACTCCAATTGGCAGGACAGACTTGGCCTTTAAAGAAGATTTGCTGCATGCAGCCTCCTTATTTTGGGAGAACAAAAAGAATGGAACGCATGTAGCGTTCTCAGGTAGTCTGGGGCGATTGCTTAAGAGGAGTCTGACATCACATGGCGATGTCGACGGAGAGGAGAAGAGAGGTTGGAGGGAGGGAGACAAATGTGGATGCTGCCGATTGGTCATTTCGAACAATGCCGACGGCGAGATCAGTCAGAGCCAATGTCACATGGTCAGTCACGGATCCCAACGCGGCGTCCAGGTGATGCGAAAGAAAAAAATGAGAGGATGAAGAACAACAATAAAGCCCTTTGTGGTATTTTGAAATGGTGGAGCGAGTTGAAGCAGAGCACGGGCAGAGGAAGACTGGAAAGGCTCAGAACAATTTGAAATTGTTCAAGTCAGACCATATATACAATGAACGGACCATATATACGATGAACAGACTATATATGCGAAGGGTGGATTGGCTTTATATTATAGTAGATGGCGGTGATTTAAGGCCTGATATAAGCATTTAGCTCCACCAGCGCGAAGCCTCAAGGGCCTCAACTACCCCAACACCGGATCTCCACGATGGGTTCTCGTCAGTATGTCTATCCGCCTAACGCACGTTCAAAGTAAGAAACTAACAAAATGATGTAGGCATGCTCGAAAATCTGTCCGCAGTCTGTTCTCCGGCCTGGTCCATGACGTCACCCAGCGTTTATTTCCTAAAGCGTCATCTGAGTCGACTCGAGAGTCGAAGAAAACAAAGAAAAGGATGAATTTTGCACATCGCTGGAAAGAATTGATCAAACAACGACGTCGACGTGCGTTCACACAAATCATCATCTGCCAGTGTAGCTACCACTGACCAGCAAGACATAGGATCCGTAACAATCGACATGCTCCCCGACGATGTCCTCCTAATCATATTCCACCTCTACCGAATAGATGACGGATACTACTCGTGGCCGTGGCACAAGCTGGTGCAGGTGTGTCAAAAATGGCGACAACTCGTCTTTGCATCATCGCAGCGTCTGGATCTCCAACTTGTTTGCTCACCAAGAGTTCACGTGGGGGAGTTGCTCGATGTCTGGCCACCCATGCCCATCATCATTGAATACTTTCATGATTCCACATCGCCACCCCCAGTTCCCAGGGGTTGGACTAACATCATCACCGCACTCCAGCACCCTGGTCGTGTATCCTCAGTTTCGCTCGTAAATCTTAGAGGTTTTCTATTCGACGGATTGGCCACAGCGATGCAGGAGCCGTTTCCTGTACTGACATTTCTTCGGCTTGACTCATATCCTGATATGGCACAGGCGCTTCCTCATATGTTCTTGGGTGGATTTGCCCCCGGTCTGCAGTATTTATGGTTGAATGGGGTTCCATCTCCTGCCTTGCCTAAACTTCTTTTGTCTACCGCGAACCTCTTGACCCTCCGCCTTCAGAGGATACCAGATACTGGATACATTTCACCTGAGGCGATGGCCAGATGCCTGTCCACATTAATCAATCTCCGAGAGCTCTTCATCGAATTCCAATCACCAAATTCTCGCCCTGGACGAACTAGGCGACTTCACCTTCCGTCGAAATGTGTCGTCCTCCCCGCTCTCACCCAATTTTGGTTCCGAGGTGTCAGCGAGTATCTGGAGGATCTTGTGGCCCAAATCGATGCACCTGTTCTCGAACGCACCCATATATTGTTTTTCAATCAACTCCTTTTCGACGTTCCACAGCTCTGTCAGTTCATTTCCCGTGCGGAGGCGCTCATGCCGCTCCAAAGAGCAGTGGTAGTCTTTGACAACCGCTTCGTCACTATCACCTTTCGTCCACCAGAGTGGGAAAAAGACTCTCGGAACCTCGAGTTGCGAATCTCGAGCAGAGAGACAGATTGGCAGCTATCCTCCATCACCCAGATATGCGGTCACATTTCCTCCCTTGTCTCTTCTGTGGAATGGCTCTACGTCTGTGAGGGCTATTCCCAACCACCGCTGGAAGAAGTGCGAGACCACATCGACCCCATTCAATGGATCGAATTTTTCCAGCCATTTACGAGGGTTGAGACACTCCATTTATCCAAGAAACCGGAGTTGCTCGTTACACCAGTGCTCCAAGGGCTCTCCGAGGAAAGCGCCGCTGCGGTGTTACCCGCAATGCGCAACCTTTCCGTGGAAGGGCCTCGGCCATCCGGATCAATGCAGGAGGCCATGAAGCCATTCCTCGATGCGCGCCGATTCTCAGATCGGCATGTTACTCTCCAATGCTTCGATTCAAAGTGGGACCGGCCGCCGTCTTGGTTTGAATAATACTCTATACATTTTATGATCTCCGCTGCACCTTGTTACGAGACGTACTTCTATTTACCCTTATTATACATGCGCCTTTCTCTTCCGCCATCTACTTAAAATTCAAGCTTCAACTTCTAACACTAGACCCTTACAGACATCACTGCTGGCTCGGAATTCTACTGATGTGGCTTTGGAAGGTCACCAGGCCCGTTAAAATAGCCAACCAACATCCCACATAGACATCGAACAGAAATTTGTCGCTCTATGTTTTTGCTACTATCAATACAAACTCTCAACCCGCACATTCTGGCCCCTCTTTGATGGTGATAGATTGTGATTCTGAAGGTCCAAATACAATATGGTTCATAAGAAATTTGGCAGTGGGTCAAGCCCCTTAAGATTGTTTTCCAATTGTCTCCGTCATATGGCAGCTCACGAGGTCCGTGCACATCAGCCAATCAGTTCAATTGAATGGGTTGTACAATATTGAACACATTCTCACAGACAACGCTACAAACCATAAACGTCCCATTTCCTATCACTTTCTTCCTTCCTCTTTACCCTAGTCGCGGCGTACTCACCTTCACTCATCGACTCCACACTGCTGTCTGACTCGCGACGAATCATTTCATACGCCGTGAACCGCTCAAAATCCTGCTTCAGCTCCTGCCTCATCTTCTCAAGGAAGATGGAACGAATACTCTCATCATGATGGGTATCAATCATTGTCGGCCAAGCCCAGGATGGGTACACTTTTCCGTGGCAGCCTCTGACGGAGATCGCATCGGTGAATGTCTGCGAGTAGGCCTCAATATAACTTGAACACATGAGGCACGAGAGTTTCGAAACTCCGATATATGGAGTGGCCTGGATGGCGCCTCCTTCGATAGAAGAAAGCATGGCAAGCTCGGCATGAATGATGGGCGAACGTCGATCCACCTGGTTAGGCTCGATTGCGTTCTTGCAAGCATAGTCAACGAATGCGTCGCAATCCTTCTCGTCTGCCCTGATGGAAGGAGGTTGTGCGAAAGCCATATCGAGTGCTTGGCGAATGGTCTTCTTAGACATATCACAAACATACGGGGATTGGGGAGGGGATTCAAGGACTGTGATCTTAAATTCCCCTTGTAGAATAGGACGAAGGCGGCGAGATTGGGTGAGCCTGAAAAGGCGAATTGTGGCTATCGTGTACGACATGATTTTGAGCGCCCAGCGTCGAACACTGAAACCTATCCTATTCGCTACGAATGATGTTAGGTCAAGAAAGACTCGCGGCACGCTTGGGAAAACGCACCATTGACCAGAACGTCGAATCGACCGAGCACGGTGGAGAACTCATTCCCCGAATCACGTTCCGTGATGAGTTCATCTCGTACCCAAACCGCGTACGTGTTATGAAGCATGTTTTTAAACACAGGTGGCACCGTGGCAACGCTCTCGAGACGATCCATCGCGTTAAGGATCCTTTTGAGATCATTGAAAAATGAAGATAAAGCTGTTTTATCAGCGACCGCTATGGAGTCAGGATATTTCGCAACAAGGCTTGTAATACTCTCCAATTTCTCCCTGTGTTTGATAACGCGGGACTTGAAAACCTCCCACGAGAATGTGTGTAAACTGCTGCTGATTTTGGCGATGTCATCATCGAACCTTTCGTCTATGACCTTTGGAGACCCATCGGCTGGCGAGGGGTAGTACTCCACACTCCTGAGGGATTCGAAGACGCCCCAGAGGTGGGTGCGGCAGCTCTGACGCGAATGTTCATCGGAGGAGTTGAAGACGACGTAGAGGTGGGTGGCGAGCGTGTCGCCAGCCTGGGTTAACTGGGCGGAAGTAGCAGCAAGATTTTTCTTCTCCCAGACTGAGATACTGGCGAGGACATCAAGCAGAGTTTGCAGGCGCTTCACGAAGTCAGGGTCTCGATCCGATTTGGGGAATGGGAGATTGGGGCAGGGGGCAGGTTGTATTCGACGAGGCACATCTCGCCCGGAGGTGACAAGCCACAGAAGTTCTCCGTAGTACACTGGATGAGTCGGGTCGATGAGCTCCACGTTCATGCTTCCCTATGGTGGCTGGTATTCCGACGACGGAATACGACCTGGTCTCGTTCCCATCCGTTCCATGAACCAGCCGAGACTGCCAGCTGTAGGTAATGCGCACGTGATGCGCGAGACGGCCCGAGTCCCATCGCTCTCCTCAACATGCATCGGGCATGACGATCACTCCCAACACCCTCAACGCCATTAGTATTACTCGAGAACGGTGCCGAGCTCTCGCAGCCACGTTCCCTCTATCATCGACTCTTGTTTCCCCCGGCCTCCCTCTCCTCTCCTCTCCTCCATACAGTACCTCCAAACACTTTGGCTGAACGACGCCCCATTTCCGGGACTATCCAAACTTCTTTGTCTGTTTGTGCCTTCGACTAGCGAAGATACCGCGGTCTGGGTACTTTTGCCCTAGGCAATAGCCTCCAGCCTGTTCTCGTCGACGAAGCCTCACTATTGTCACAGCAAGGTACTATGCGAGGATGAGGGTGTCCTGTGATATCGCGCACATGTAAGTGAAACAAGGTAGTCCCTGAGGCCTGAGGGACGAAATTGAGAACAGTCATGCACATTTGAGGCCCTCATCGACAGGTGACTTCTTTCACTCGGCGCAGCGAGAAGGTCCTCGATCAGGAGCATCGAGGGGTCGCACAAACGGAACGCGGATGCCAATATCTACAGTACACCCTGACGTTCGAGCACAGTTTCGCACGTCCGCATCTCAGAAGGCCTCTGTTCACTCACCCGGTATCATTGTCGTCATGTATAACGTTGCCTTTGAGGACTCGCGCTCTCGATCGAAGTCCTTGCGCACGGCCTCTTGAGTGGCTACTTGCTGAAGGGTTGGGTCTCTGCCCTCCTTCTGTTGCTGACTCGCTGTGACTCGCTGGCGACGACGGTTAGTATGGTCCAATCATGTTGTACACGTTGGGTGCAACGCGCCGAGCGTGATGTATGTACTGCCCAATCCCAGCCGTTTTAAGAGACGAGACTTCAATGATGCAGCCCTTGGAGATGTCGATGGCATTTCCAGAGCGGTCTCCTTAAGATTGAGTGTTGAGGTGTGCCGCCCATTTCTTGCTGGGGTTCTTTCATACCGCAAAGTAAATGAGACATACCTCGAACGCAAACGAGGTGAGCGCCACTCGGTTTTATCGCGTACGAATGACCACGAGAAAATGTTGGTGGCGTCTCCAAAACGGCGCACTCGCAAATCGCAATGAATCCAAGTACAAGTACCGTCGTACTATATCGAGATAATCTGCTGCGCCCATTGGCTCGAATAGGGATGCCCTAACGCTGATCGGAAAGTGATTTTTTTGGGCAGGTTGAAAGAATTTGATTACAATTACAATTACAAAAAATGACAACGCGGCTAGGGGTGACTGTTCTCCAGGGGGCTGAGAAGAACTAAGCCCGATAAAGGACTAGAGTAGCACTACACCCGTTGCGTTGGCGCACTGGATTATATCAACGCAGGACATAGCCGTCTTGCACGAGGAGCAGTCGAGGCGATGGCGCTGGTTCCTGGGAGGCGCCCTGGGAATGTGGGAATCCTTCCCAAAAAAGGGGCCGATTCCGAGCCGGAGCCGAAAGTGGACCCCTGTCTGTGCTGGGTTGGCCATCGTTTGTCGGTCGCACGCCCCCAACCCTGCGCCCTTCTCCCCTCATGACTCTTCCAAACCGTATCCTGTGCTCTAGCTCTAGATAAGAGGTATACCTCCTTCACACGTATTTTCTTGTGACTCATCTGAATACAGAGCCTCAAGCACAAGGATTCGATAAGGATTCCCTGCGCTCATAGTGCCAAGGCTATGTCCATTGGAATGCAGTGTCTCAGTATATGTGACGTGCACGCCCCTTCTGCACCTTCGATGCCTAATATAAGCTCGATCGCTCCTCCCTCCGATTCTCTTTGTTACCATCGATGACCCCCTGCTGGTGAGTCCATATCCTTCCTCCGTAAGAGACGGGCAGAACTGACAACGTGTAATTCAACGTAGATCCTCCCAAAAATGCACCGACTCATATTCCCCCCACGCGTTGTTATCACGATAGTCAAGGCAATAGTTCGCGTATTTTCCAAAGTTAAGCGGACCACAACAGATGGGATGCCCATGGGACGGAAAAAGAAACACACATCATCGGCTTCACGCAAGCCACGTAAGCTCGGGGGCGGAGGTAATGTTCGCTGTTACATCGGTGGAAATCGCGGCTTATTTAGACGAAGCAGCCGTGGATGATCGGCATGCCAACAAAATTCATTTGCTCCCAGACGAGCTTCTCCTTGAAATATTTGATTGTCATCGACTGGCTACTCTAGACGACCCAGGGGCCCCATGGAAGTGGCATAGGCTTGCGCACGTGTGCCAACGATGGCGACACCTGGTATTTGCATCCCCTCGTCGTCTGGATCTACGACTCGTCTACACATATAAAAATCCGGTCAGGAAGACTCTCGATCTGTGGCCAGCCTTGCCCATCTCCATTTCGTACCCTAGATCTTTGCCATCCCGACGCTTGACTGCAGACGATGAAGAGAACGTCCTCGCCGCGCTAAAACATCCCAGTCGTGTATGCGAAATCAATCTTTCCATGACACGACAGTTTGCATCAAAATCGGCTTTGTTGTTGGCAGCTTCGTTTCCGGTGCTGGAGCACCTTCAACTTCGATCGCAAGATACGATGAGGTCACTAACCATTCCCATCGGATTTCTTGGAGGATCCACCCCACGCTTACGTGATGTCTACTTGGTTGGAATGGCCTTCCCCACTCTACCAGTGCTCCTGTTATCCGCTCAGGCGCTTGTCTCTCTTCGGCTTGACGAGATCCCGAATGCTGGATTCTTTTCACCAGAGGAGCTCGCCATCAGCTTGTCCAGGACGACCCGGTTGGAGGTCCTTAAGATCCATTTTGTTCCTCCAAACACCCACGAGAGGGCCATGGACGCATTACCACCGAGCCGCGTTACCCTCCCCGCTCTCACCGAATTCGAATTCAAGGGCAACTGCGAGTATGTAGAAGACCTCGTCTCCAGAATCGATGCTCCCACCCTCGAGAAAGTCTGCATTTCTTTCATCGAACAACCCACTTTTGGAATCCCGCGGCTCTCACGGTTCGTCGGTCGCACAAAGGAATTGAGGTCACCCCATCGCACATCTATCCGTCTTTCCGAAGAAGACATCACCATCACCCAGCACTTCCGACGATCGCCTTCTGTCACTGGGACTTTCCAGCTCCATATTCCGTGCGAAGAGTTAGATCGCCAGGTACCCTTGTTAATCCATGTCTGCAGACACCTTTCCGAGCTTCTTTCCGGCGTGGAATTCTTCAATATCGAGGCGTTTCCGCAATTGTCGGATGCAATGGAAGGGGAAGAAATGGACTCGGCCCTATGGTTGGAGCTTTTCCGCCCTTTCAGGGGCGTGAAGAGGCTCGAAGTGACTTGTGGGTTGGTTGCAAGTATCGTGTCTGCTCTAGAGCGAGTCACTGGAGAAATGGCTCGGATCGTCTTACCGGCTCTGCGCGACCTTTATCTGTTTGATTCTCAGTTCTCTACCCCTACATCCATCGAGCCGTTCATCGCCGCGCGCCAGCTTTATAGCCGTCCCGTAATGGTACATTACGAGAAAGAGGGGTCTGATCACGGGAGCGAGGATGATTAGAAGAAATGTGTGGGCGTGTGGGCGTGTGGGCGTTCGTTCTCTTTGTTAGTGTCTCCTCCGGTTATCTCGGGTTCTTTGATAAAGGTCTTACTTCTGCTAACACGTTGTGCTGTGATCTCTTTGTATGTATGTACGATATCTGACACTGCTGTTTTACTTGACGATGCTGCGATGTCCAATGTGATATTTTAGTTGGGCTTTCTCAGCGCTTTTCTCGTGCAACTGTATATCCTGTCCTTCTTGTCACCTCCTGCGTCGACGTGCCAGCACCCACGTGTATGCGAGTCGAGTCGTCGTACCGTAGTTATGTGGTCCCGACGTCCGTCAGATTGTGTGCCGGACTGCCTGCGGTGGCCGATTTTGTCGCGCTCTTGCAGTTAGTCTAGAAAAGGTAGTCGGATGGCTGTGCATCCAACTGGACTCGTACTAGTACCAGTGGGAGGAGCGCTCAACGCACACGGCGGTTCCCTCGATTTCACTTTCGCTCCAATCCGCGATGAACTCTCACCTCAGTCACCTGTACGTCTTCCCTTGGAGCGCTGCGGATATGGCTGATAGCACTATCATAGATATCCGAATAGGCACACAGGATATCCCGCCCTTCCGCCCTTCTCCTCGTTAGTCGGCACGGGAGCCGTCTGCCAATCGCCCATCTCCTGGGTCGCACCGACATTAGAGCTTTCGGAGAGAGAAATTACACAACATGCACGGGCTGTTGCGTTTCTCCGTCACGGAGCTTATCAAAATGAACAGCCCCCGCAAGGTATGCCTTTTTTTTTCGCCCCGCACTTCAGATTAGTCGTCACTGATGTGTTGTGTGTGGGATAGGCGGGACTCCGAGCTGCTACCGACGTGCAACGATCGATGTTCTCCCCGAAGAGATCCTCCTAAAAATATTTGATTTCTATCGACTGGATGCAGTGGACCATTCACGCGGACGTCCGTGGAAGTGGCACCGCCTTGCCCATGTGTGTCAAAGATGGCGACATGTCGTATCCCTCTCACCCCGTCGTCTCGGGCTGCGAATTCTCTGCAAGTCAGGGGCGCCTATCGAACCCGTGCTGGATTCCTGGCCATCCTTGCCGATAGTTGTGCGATACAAGGGAAGTCGGAAGCCCAAACCCCTTCCCAATAACATCGTCGCTGCCCTCCGCCAGCCAGATCGCGTATGCGAAATCGACATCGGCGTTACCGATACGGTACTTGAATCGATGGGCAAGACGATACTGAGGCCGTTTCCGTTGTTGGAGCGTGTTCGTATAACATCGAACGACGCGTTAGGACAATCGGTCCTTCCGAGCCCTGGAAACTTTTTTGGTGGGTCCGCCCCACGCTTGCAGAACATCTACTTGGATGGGGTCGTCTTTCCCTTCTCAGAACTGCAGCAGCTTCTTTTATCCACCAACGACCTTGTCGAGCTCCGGCTGTGCAACATCACGAGTGCCAATTATTTTCCGCCTGACGACCTCGTCGCCAGCTTGTCCGCCCTGTCGCAGCTCAGGCGGCTCGAGGTCCACTTCCACCCTTCCACTTTCCCCCCCACTCCAAGCGGCGTAGTTCCACCTCCGCTAGAGCGTGCTACTCTTCCTTCCCTCACCTTTCTTGCCTTCCACGGGCCCAGCGAGTATCTGGAGGAACTTGTGGCCAGGATCGACTTTCCTGCTCTCACGTTCGTCATCATAAAGTTCCCCAACGATTTCATCTTCCAGATCCCCCGGCTCTGCCAGTTCATCGGTCGTGTAGACGCCCTCAAGTCCCCCAATGAGGTGGTGGTGAAGCCCTCTCAAGATAATGCCACCATTACCCTCACCCAACGAGGAGAGCGCCGGCGTAACCTAGGGGAGCTTTTCCTGGTGATATCAGGCGGGCCGCTCGATTGGCAGCTGTTGTCTATAACCCAGATCTTTACCCAACTCACCCCCCTCCTCGTCGGAGTGAAGACGCTCACGTTTAGCAAGCATCCTTCGTCGCCGCCTGGGGAAGAGGGCGTAGAATCTACACAATGGCTGGAGCTTTTCCGGCCATTTGTTAAGGTGTGGAGCGTTCGAATTACTGAGCAACTGGCACCAGACGTTGCTCTGGCGCTGGGAGGGGTCACCGACGACGATGCCCCCGAAGTATTACCTTCCTTGCTCTCACTTTCCCTAGAACGCTGTCGTAACTATCCATCTGTGCGGGAAGCCGCCGAGAGGTTTGTCGCCGCGCGACAACTCTCCGGTTGCCGCGTATGTTTGCTCGGCTAAGGGGAAGGCATCAAATGGAGATAATCCTTGTATTACTACTCGCATACCGTACACATAGATGTATTACTTTTCTTTTCGTGTGTCTGGCGCTCTGCTCAGAATACATTCAGCAGTTCTCCCAACTTACATGTCGTGCTCTCAGATCCCCACCTGCTAGTTGGCCTTAACTTTACCCACTGCAGAAGGTCAGGCTCCTTCGATCGTAGGTTCAATTCTGACATCGTCATCGTAACTTACAAACACAGGCTCTCAGCAATTTCTGCAACTGAAATCCCTATTTCCACATAATCTAGACCCGAACAGTAAGCCCAATGAGGTCGATGACATTATGCCGGAGTCATGAACCTCATTATAAACTGCATCACGAACGTGCACACACAGCGAACATAACGAAGAAACGCAGAAGGAGCTATATGCTGGCTGTGAGTAGTTCGCTTTCCCAACGTGTCACCTTCATACTTGCAGCCCGAGCACACATTCGCTGTGGCATGCACCTACAACTCGTGCCCGGGCCCTACGCAGAAAGGTCCTATGTCGTGTCCTCCCCTTGCGACACCCAGAATCGGGCAACAACCTCTGTGTCAGGAGCAACGTTAGCGAATTATTGATATACAATACTTACCGAAGGTTACAATTGTAGAGCCATAACACACAAGCTGCTTTGCAAGGTTGCCATTCATCTTCTTCAAAGGAGCCCCCGAAGAGGAAATAGGACGCTTCCAAGGAGCATACAGTAGCGTGACTTGCTTGTTGGACCCATCCTAGTCTTGCTCGTTGGCCTTAAAGTGGCCCCCCTAAGTACCGAGTTGGGGTGACAGGGGACGCGAGGTCGAGAATGCCAGCGTGCGTACTACACCCTGGATCATATATCGCATTTCACGGAAAAGGTCGATTTTGTGGAAAAAAGCGGATGTGACCTTCACATTGCCTTGCTTTCGCCCGTCTTCGAACCGGAAACATTCGGTTGAGTTTTCCAGTCGTACGACCACAAGGCGTAAGCCATGATCAAAATTCAAGTTGTTACTTCGTGCTAGCCGACAGTGCGAATATGAAATATGAGATTCTTACAAAGGAGACAGGACGTGAGACGCTTTCGCATTGAAACCCAACCTTACTTTAACTTCGTTCGGTCATTAGTGGTCAGTGGCACTTTGGTTGCTGTGGAGGGGACAGGGTCGAAGGCATTTTTGTTCGCAAGGGTTCAGTTCAGTAGTGTAGTGCGGGTGGGCTTACGTCATACGTTCACTGGCAAAGAGGCCCAGACGCAAAGAGGTCTGGCTTTTCTTTTATTTTTCCGCCGCCAACGTAGCCTGCTTCACCTCCAGGACGTTAGGTTTGACACTCCGGCCTTGGGCGCGTCCCCTGTCTGGCGCGATCACGTATCAGCCCGTGTAAGTCAGGTCTCGATGCGCGGAAAGCCGACAAGCTCAAGGACACAGGTTATTTCCTGGACAGACTTCGGCACTGCCACGAAACACCATAACTAGAAGACACCTTGCGGCCTCCATACCATTTAATGGGGAAGCTTGCTGTCTCCCAGTCCCTTCTCGTCTAACCAGTGAGCTCTCAGTTGTACGTAGGACTCATCCGCTTCCCTTGTCGCATAGTCGGTTCACCGAACGATACTGAATTCCGAAGTAGGCACACAGGCAACTCGCCCTATTATTCATTTCCCCCGCCAGTTAATATCGGAGCGGTCTCTCAATTTCTCAACGCTTGGACGATGTCGACAATGAGGACCTCTACCTCTGAATGGCCAACAATGCAGGATACCACGGCACCTGCCCTCCACGAAGCAAGTGAACAACTGACCCGAGTGAACGCCTACCCCTGGCAGTTATCAAATGCTGCTGGGCCGTGCAGGCCCAGTAGGACTCCGAGCTACCGACGCGCAACGAGTGAAATGCTCCCTGAAGACACGCTCTTGGAAATATTTGATTTCTATGGAATGGACGCCGTGGAAGTCTCACATGAAAGACGTCCGTGGAGGTGGCACCACCTTGCCCACGTGTGCCAAAAATGGCGAAGAGTCGTATCCGCGTCACCACGACGTCTGGGTCTAGAAATTCTCTGTACTCTCGGAGGACATATCGAAGCCATCCTGGACTCATGGCCAACAGTGCCTCTTATTGTCCAGTTCCAAGGAAGTCCAAAATCCGAGGGCGTGCTCCTTAACATTCTTGTTGCACTTCAACGCCCAGGGCGTGTACGCGAAATCGACATCGGCGTGACAAGCTCAATGATCGGACCGATTGTCGAACTGATGCAAGAGCCATTTCTGGAACTGGAACGCATTCGAATAGTATCCAGAGATGATACAGGGTCGCAAGTCGATGGCACATTTTTGGGTGGGTCTGCCCCACGCTTGAGGGAAATTGAACTGCGATATCTTGCCATTCCTTCCTCGGCACTTCGACAACTTCTTTCATCCACTAATAACCTTGTCAAACTTGAGCTTTGGGGTATTCCAGATACTGGCTACGTTTCACCGGATGCCCTCGTCACCAGCTTATCCACTTTGGTCCAGCTCCGATCCCTTTCGATCAGTTTCCATTCCCCATCTCCTCGCCCAAACCCAAGCAGGGCACTCCCCCCACCTCTACAGCGCGCTTCTCTCCCCTCCCTCGCCGACCTGTTTTTTTGTTGTACGAGCGAATATCTCGAGCTGTTTGTGGCAAGAATTGACCTCCCGGCTCTCGCTGACATTTCGGTCCAGTTCTTCAATCAGCTCGTCTTAGATATTCCACAGTTCTCCCAATTCATTTCTCGTGTGGGTGGACAATACTCACCCGGAGAGGTGCTTATACAACCTACGAGCAGTTTTCTCAGGATTGCTCTCACCCAACGGCTCACGGGGATCTCACGGCGCAGGAACAGGTGTCAACTTCAAGTCTCATGCAAGCATCTTGATTGGCAACTATCCTTCATGACCCAGATGCTTAGCCAACTCTCTCATCTTCAAGTTCTCACCAATGTGAAATCACTTATCATCTATGGACCTTTTGTCGGGCTACCCCCAGCAATCGGGCAAGAAGATGTGGACTCAGTACAGTGGCTGGAACTTTTCCAGCCATTTACTGACGTGCGGGATGTCCGTGTTGCCGAGGACTATGTAGCTGGAGTCACGCAAGCTCTGGCCTCCGAGGACATGGTCCCAGAGATATTGCCCAGGTTAACCTCACTTTCCCTGAACGGGTATCGCAAATCCCCGTCGGTGGTGGAAGCCGCAGGGAAGTTCGTCGCCACACGCAACCGCGCAGGTCGTAGCGTGTCCTTGCACGGATGAGAAGAGCGTTATGGTTGTAAAGATTAATTGTTCATTTTTCTGCCTTGAATGACTTCCTAGTTTGACTTGATCTAACGCTATATGTCCAGTTGTATTTGTGTTTATCGTGTTTTTTCGGTCATAGGAACCCAGAATATACGACGGTATCGTGTGACCAAGCGCTCGTGTACGCCCCATATGGGCCCACTTTCTGTTCTGTTCTGGCGTTGTCGTAACAGACTGACCTGGTCGGCCGTCACGCGTCACGTGCCGCGCAGACCGAGAACTTGCAGGACTAACTTGCAGGACTGCAGGACACGTTCTAGCAACTAGCAACAGACATAACGCGCATAACGTCCTACACGCCTGTCTACTTTGTGGAATCCCGCAGGGGTATCATTCCTCTAGGTCCAGGGCCAGATGCGAGTACTACACACACAATACGTTGCGTACACACCAAACCAGAACGACGATAGGAGTACCGTGCGCGGACCTGGATGAAAAAAAAAATTGTTGATAAAAAAAAGAAAAAGGAAAGGGACAAGGAAATAAACTTGAGGGGAGAGGGGAAGAGTGAGAAGTGGAACGGTTTGACAGAAACAATAAGGCGGCAGGTAATTTGCCACAGACAAGTACTATACAAACGAAGTGCACCGCAAAAATCACACACAACGTACATATGTATGCACAAGTGACAAGGGCGAGGTACCCAACGAACGACGACCCAGCGCCTTGCCCAGCGCAGATCAGAAATCATCTGCATCCGGGTCGTCCGGCTCAGGTTCCGGTTCCGGCCCGGGTTCGGGCGTAATGACGCCCTTGACGCCGCCGCTCTGCGTTCGCCCGCCATCGCGCCCGCGCGCCGTGCTCATCTGTGGCACGCGCCGCGGTCGGTCGTCCGCACCCTCAACAGCCTGGCTTGACGGGAACGGCACCGGTGCACGTGCCTCCTTCCGTTTCCGGCTCTTCGTGCTGCTCGACGACTTTGCCTTGGCCATCATTGGCGGCACTGCGGCACCGCCCGGGAACGGCGGCGGCGAGGAATCGAGCGGCGTCGCAGGAATCGGCGTTGGGTCAACCCACTCTTCGTCATCAACGTCACCATCATCTCCGGACGTAGTGCGTGTAAAGCTGACAGCGTGAGATTTTCGTGGCGACGTCGCTGCTGTGCTGGGAACTGTAGGGCCGGGTGTCATAGGTCCAACAGGATCGTCCTCTGTGTCGCCCTCACTTTGTCCACTTTTCGATGCCGCACGCGAAGAAACACGGTCATCGATGGCCGCACCCTCGCCGGCATCGAAGAAATCGCCATCCGAATCCTCTTCGTCCTCATCGTCGCGTACTTCCTCGTCACCGGCGCCCTCGCGCGAGGAATCCTTATCTTCCGGCATGTCCTCTTCCTCATCGGGTTCCGACATCGATTCAAGACTATCGTCGACGTCTGACCATGATGGTGGTTCATCAACAATCGAGAAGATCGTTTTGTGGTTCTTGGACAACTAAATCATCGGTCAGCGCTCCGTCTTTCGGTTCGCACGAATAAGAGTTGTGTAACCTCCGTTACCCTCTGTCGAAGGTCGATCCAGTCTGCCTCGTTTTTGCACAGAAAACCGACGAGCATGCTTGGGTCGAGCCCAGAGAGCGGCATCTTGCGTACCCGCTCGCAGTGAAAAGTCCGGAGTTCAGCCGCACTGTATGCTGTCGCGTAGTGTATCAGCGTCTGATCTAGGCCTGTGTCATTAGCCACGCCTGAAAGCTCGGATCCTGCCCCATTGGCGCCGGTCGTGTGCCATCTAGCATGTGCGCCGCCTGATGAGGAACTACTAGTCGACAACTGCTTCGACAAGGGGGATGGTGAGGTTGGTGGACGATATGAAAAGGTAGATGAGCCTGTGCGGCTCGAAGCAGGTGAGGTCGGCGAGCGATGATGACCCGGAGGTGAGACAGACCCCCGCTCGGGCGTTGCTTGTCTAGTGGGTATCGCACGCTCGCGTTCCGCAGTATGCGGCGGTAGCCGCAATGGGATTGCTGTGCGGGTATGGTGGGGGTCCAGGTAAAACAGGTTGTCCGCTTGCGAACCAACGAAGTAATATGACGATGATGGGCGGCCACCAGCTATGCCAATCGATTGTGGGAACGCGTACAGAGCCTGAAAGGGTATCAGCCGAACGCATGTAAAGAGCAAAGGAGGGCATGCACTTTTATCGTGTCATAATAAATGGGGTTGACACCGTCGAGGCCAAGCCGAATACCAATAAGCACGACGACCGCACGTTCGCCCCATGTTGAGAGTTTACGGGAATGAGGTGAGGCAGTCGGTGGGTGCGAGGCCGAGTATACATCTGTCTGGAAAATCTGGCTATCGACCGCAACAGAAATACCGAGCGATGCTTCTGGAAAATTATGAACGAGGGTTCTAAAGAGAAATTAATTTCCGAGGAAAAATAAGGGT
Source organism: Russula brevipes (assembly GCA_022496215.1). Classification (NCBI taxonomy): domain Eukaryota; kingdom Fungi; phylum Basidiomycota; class Agaricomycetes; order Russulales; family Russulaceae; genus Russula; species Russula brevipes. Next base: position 21,934 of record WTXF01000270.1, read on the forward strand.
ATCGTTTACTCACTTGAGTGCGCCAGCGGCGGTGCTCGGACCGAACCATTGCCCAACATCCTTGCCAAGCTCCTTGCCAGCTAGTGCCATACGATGTACGCTGAACGGGCAGAGGGAAGAGGGCGAGTCGAGGAACCATGTCAATATTTGGACATATGTTGCGTAGTCTGCGGTATACACTGGATGAGGAGGTCGCCGCCAATCTACGAGAGGTCAGGAGCGCTGATGATGGCCAAAAAAAGCCACAAACCTCGTCCTAGGTGGAGATGTATGAGTGCCGTTGCAAGTAACGATTGCCCTGTCCGTAGCATGCATCCCCAGCCGGCGTCACTCGACCATCCTTTCTCGCCACCGGGCCACCACCGCTTCGTAGGAGGACTAGAGGAGGTAGGGATGGGACACCCTGCCGCCACGGCTTCGGCTTGCTCACGCTCAAGCACCGAAAGCGAGGAATCGCGAATGGCCTGGAAGTGAGAGCGATAGGTGATCCAAACACATGACGTAAAATCTGCATAGAAATCAGGTGGCCAGTGGACGGGAGGGTGCTTGGAAGAGGATGATGAGAACCCGTTGCCACCGCCAGATGTGGCCGTGAGGGTAGATGATGTCGAGGTACGGAAGGAAGATGCCCGCCTTGATTCGACAGAACCGCGTCGTGAGAGCGCTGGGGATGCTGTCTCGGCCGATGGTTCATAACCGGGATGTTGGACGCCGAGAAGCCAAATCGGGTCTGTGCACTTGTCGGGGGTAGAATCGCTGTCGAGGAGGTAACGCATTGCCTTGTCTATGTGGCCCTTGCCGTGTTTCGCCGCGTTGAATAGTGCGGAGGACTTGCTCTTGGGAGAGGCGGACCCTGGTAGTTGTCCACTGTTGATGAGATGGGGGAGGCTGAGATCCGTGGAGGAAGCGTTGAAAGCGTGCTGAAACCAGCCGGAGAGGCGTGTGGGAATGTCTGAGAGGCGAGTTGTAGAATGAGATGACTGGTAATAAGAAAGGTGATTATCGGAAACCGAGCTGAGCGGGCGCTCTGAACGCATCCTCACTCGCTGTGAAACCGGCTCTACGATGATAGGCGGCTCGTCCGTGCTATCATCGGCGGCGCTAAAATCTTCAGAGATGTCGGCGTCGTGCGGGGGGGACGATGCCTCCTTGACGCCTAAGAGCTTACTCCCTCTGCGCATGAGGGAGCGCTTTGGGCTTTGTGTTATGGAAGGGGACGATGACGGATCTAAGAGGGCATTCGAGCTTTGGGAGGACGAACTGGCGGTGCTGCTGCTGCCACTGGCCGCGTCAATCATGGACCTGGAGCGGTCGCGGGTCTGCTTGGATTGGAGGAACTTTGGTAATTTGGAAGTGCTTGTCGGGGTCGAGGCCGAGGATGAATGGCGTGATTTGGAAGACATAAGGATAGGAAGAGAACGAGAGGGAGATGTTGTTGAGTCGCCGCCGTCGGCGCTGTTGTGGTCGGTGGAGAGAGGCGGAAGCGTGGCAAAGTTGCTGAGCTCTCTCTCTCAGCTGATGTGATGGTCAAATCGGAATCAATTCCACCACAGCGACCCCGTCCTCTATCTTTTTTCTTTTCTTTTTCATGTCCTTCAGCCAGGAAAAACGGCGGTTCTGCCACGAAGCAGGTGGCAATCCCTTTCCCCGCAATTAGTTAACTTGCCCTCGTACACGTGTTCGCCCACGTTCAGTCCGAAGCCGTCATCCTCCCATGGAGGCGGTACTGTGCCTCATAAGGGAGCGAGGGACCTCTACCCCTTCATTTTATTTCTTCGTTGATCCTCGGGATCGGTGTCTACGTCCGTGTCCTGATACCTACCTGATACGTGCACGCACCACACTTGTTGTCCCTGCGATGCCAGCGTGCTGCACCCATCCTGGGCGATGGCTTCGCGGATGTAGGGGTCTGTGATTAATAGAACTATGATGGCCTTCCTCATCCAAGTGCCTGGACCGCACAAACCAAATTGACGCGCTCCCATCTACCCACAACCGGGTCAGCTCAGCCGTGGCCACCAAGTCTGCACCAAGTACTCCAGTATGAAGTCCACCGTTGACGAAAACAGACCGCGCATCTCATTTCCAAACCGTAAACCTACAAGCTGGGCATGATGACGAGCATATACCGTACAGAAAGGCATTGCACCCTTCATCATCGGGGTGTTCGGGAAGCGTGGGAGAACATCGGAGGCGGCGTTGTGGCATTGGCCGGGCCGAGTGCCGCGACCGTTGTGCGATGGCCTCGTCCCCCAACTCGGTGACGCGGTCCCATTCGAGCTCTGCTGCATCTCCAGATGGTCTCTTCGATGAACCGATAGACAATACCGGCTGCTCGCATTTCTCCGCTCTGCTGACAGATTCTACTGAGAGTGAACATCTACTCAAGACATTTCGCCGTGTGGTCAGTTGGAAAGCACGACGGACCCATGAAGCCCTTCACTCTCCAAAGCGGCGCAAGGTACGTTTATCAGCCCACATATATGCATCTCTACATGCGTGAATATGTGGACAGGTAGCGCTCCCAACGTGCGGGATGTGTGGACTAGCAACTCCCCGCCCATTTGTGTGCCTTGACTGTGCCTACTCGGGTTGCTGGCAAGATGACCATATCATCAGCCATTTGAATGCTCAAAATCACAGGTTCTGTGTGTCCTAAATGTGCATTCGATATGCTTGACTCCCACTAATCATGTGCAGGTGTTGATACACAACTTGGAGTCGTGTTCTGCAAGGAATGCCAGGACATGATTTATGACCGTACCTTGGACGGACTCTATCAACAAGTTGTACTTGGAATTGAGGAGAGGGAGACAAAACACCTAGGTAACATCTCCCTTCATCCTCCATAAATGCATAGATCTGTCATGTGGAAATTAGACGAAAAGCGCCCGCGCGAGCCCTATCATTCTTGGAAGCCCGGAGAGAAGGATTTCGTCGCGCTCGACAACACCACCCTTCTCCCCTGCCAAGGCCAGCGCGGGCTACTCAACCTGGGCCAAACGTGCTTCCTCAATGCGACCCTACAAGCACTGCTGCACAACCCCCTCTTGCGGAACTACTTCCTCGGAGATAAGCACAATCCGAGATGGTGCAAGAACAAAGAGGATTGTGCTTGTTGTGAGCTCGACCGGCTCTTCGCCGCAACGCACGCCCCATCGCCTCAGCCTGCTTTTGGTCCTACTGCGTTGCTCGCGACGACGTGGCGCGCCGCCGGGTCCCTGGCTGGCTATGCACAGCAGGACGCCCACGAGTGTCTAATCGCGCTGTTGAACGCCGCGCACGCCAGTGCGCGGGGATCCACCCTCCTCAAATGCAACTGCATCGTCCACAGTACCTTTGGTGGGCTCCTCCAAAGTGACATGCGCTGTCCACGCTGCAACAGTTTCAGCGAGACCATTGACCCTTGTCTCGATATATCGCTCGGCCTCGGCCCTGGTCAGAACACACTCGCCGGATGCCTCAAACGGCGAGCTTCTGCTCATATTCGTGGTGTTATAGATAACAGGCTGACAGCGTGCTGGCAGATTTACGCTATCGGAGAACCTTGCGGTTAAAGATTGGGCCTGTCAGAAGTGTGGCAAGGTCTCGCAGGAGGCGCACAAGCGGCTCTCGATCAAGCGGCTTCCCCCGGTGCTATCCATTCAATTCAAGGTTCGTGTTCTTCCTGGCTATGTAGCGATTTCTGTTGACACATCCGAGGCAGCGTTTCGAACAGCGTGGGTCGGAGACGTACAAGATCGATACCCCTGTGCGTGTACCCTTGTCAATCAATATGGCGCCATACACGACAGCGGCTGTTGACGGAAGCGGCACGTAAGTTCCTTCGAGGCAGCCACGTGTTGTGTGTTTATGACCTCCGCGCGAGCAGCTATCCCGGCCCAGAGGCGCTATATGACTACGAGCTCTTCGCGGTGATCAATCATGAGGGTCAGATCGATAACGGGCACTACACGAGCTTTGCGCGTTTCCAGGACACGGTGCGCGTCCGGTTTCGTTCCCACCATCGTAGCATCTCACCGAGCTATTGACTACTGCCCCCCAGTGGTGTCGCTTCGACGACGACAAGGTGACACCTACGACACTCTCTGGCGTGCTCAGCGCGTTTGCGCCGATCTATATGGCGTTCTACGTCAAGCGACGGCTGGACTACAAGCCGCATATCACACCATCGTATGTCCTAACGCGAGAAAGCGAAGCCGTGCGCGAGCGCGAAGCTCTGGCAGCCAAGGCACGTGCAGAACAGGAGCAGGCGCGTGAGCGGGAGCGCGAGGTGGAAGATGAACTGCTCGCTACTGTCGGATAAGTTATGTGGTATGGGTCTGCTAACTGGGTAGTTTTTGTCGCTGTACGTACTCTTTCATTTGATAGGTGTAAAACATTTTCCCCCAACCCATGTCTGAGCAGACGAGTCGAGGTACCTGTCATGTCTGTATAGCACTGTGGGCGTCAGACTCGGAACTTATCCTGCGATATTTGTGAGAGCCATCGAATCTTTTCCACGCTGACTGCTCGGTAGCGCCCGACCCGGGGTGTCATAAATCTACCACCACCCGCTGAGCGCCGCTTGACATGACCTTACGATTTAATAGTGGGAGTCCATATAGTAGCACGGCCAAAAGAAGATCACGATCTCGTGGTTCCGCCACTAGTACTGTCACCCACATAAGAATCTCTCTACAGGAAACCTTGACTTATGCTTATGTTTGGTGGAAAAGGTGGGAGGACATAGCAAGGTGGCCCAGCAACATTCTAACTCACCACCCGCAGACAATTCCGGGCCCGGGGTCCCCAGATCTTTATAGCTTTCCCTGTTGTCAAACATCTTTAGACCCTGGTTACAGGGCCTGCGAACTGGCATCTCCACGATCAAGGAACCCGGACCTTAGACATGATTGGTCGAGGTGAAAAAAATTGTGCATTAATAGAATATTTTCGTATCCATCCTCTTTGCAACTGTCGGTTTTAAATGTGTTTACTAATCGGAGCTCCTCGCCATTCCTCGCCACTTCCTCGCCTTGCCCTTCCGGCTCTTGCCCTGCCCTCTACTCGGCTTCCCTACTTCTCCGCACATCTTGCTTCATCACTAGCATGCCTGTTCAAGCGTTCAAGCGTTCAAGGTTCAAGTGTTTTTGTGTTCCACGCTTTCTACAAGTTGGCCTTGCACACTGCATGGCCTCGACCGTGCGTGGTTGTGGCGACTCAGCCGCCTCACTCTTAGACTCAGAATCGCGCCCCAAACCACTGGGGTCATTCAAATGTGTGCCAGGGAGAATGGGAGGGGCCGCGAGCGTGGCGAGGTGCCTGGCCCCGGACTCGCTCTTGTCGAGGCAACTCAAGGAACTCCTCGACGCCTACAATCCACCCACGCAACTCACACTTGCACGGTTGCACCCACCATGTGACATTTTTATTTGAAAAGTAGTTTGATCTCAATATGTTAAATATAGTTTTCTGGTGGAACCCACGGTTCTGTGTCACGGTACTAGTACCGCGGTGTATAAGTGTTACAGGTGAGAGGAAAATAACCGATCGGTTCGATCGCAGGGCGCGGATGGCCACACAGAAGCCATTATTGCATTATTGGACACCCCCGAGCCCTGATTGTGTGGCGAATTTTTCGCCTTATATATTCCCTCTTGCTTGCCCTGCGTTCCCACCCATGGCAGCTACCCCCTCGCAATCTGAAAACCTCAGCGACTCCGCGACCTGGCGTTTTCACGATCGGTTGCGGTTTATCACCCACGACCCCCATCTGTGCGACGTGTGATCAATGGGTCGCACATTTCATGCGCGACATAGTCTTCCGCGACGATACCCTCGCCGAGGCCGAAACCCAGAGAGATGCGGCCTTCCTTGGCCAACTACACGCCACACGCGCCGAGACGAGCGCCCTCCGCCAGGACTTTGACGACTTGCATCGCCAGCACCACCGCACTCTCGACCAGCTCGACCTCCTGCGCGGCGAGCTCTCAGAGGCACACAAGACTATCACGCAATTGCGCGATGACGAAGCCGCCCAGAACGCGCACGGCGACACCCCTCGCCGACGCAAAGTCGCGCGCCAGGAGGGGACATCACCGTCGCCCTCGCGCTTCTCCTCGCGCCCGGATTCTCTTTTGCTGGAGGACCACGTCGCAGTTATGAACCCGGACAAAGCCAAAACGCGGCGCCGTCGGGTCTCGATGGAGGGGAATCAAGGAAAGGGCAACCCGCCGCCGCTAAGGTGACGTCGAGGTCCAGACCTGAGACGATGCGTGCCAAGAAATCGGATGTGGATGCGCGAAAAGGATGAGGGCGCCGACGAGGTAGAGAGTGACACCACTAAGGACACCACGACCATTTGCATCGGAGAACGCGAGCTCTCGAGCTCTTCTGATGACTCTGATCCCTATCGTGCATCCAGATTCAACTAATTTTACGACAAAACGTGGGACCCAGAGGGCATCAGACATACGAATAAGAATAACCAACGGTGTTGACCCGTTTGACCCGTTGTGACCTCTGATAGTAAAATTCACGTGACTACGTCGCAAAGCTACTTTTCCGCTTCTGTCCACTTTCGCCGTCATGCTTCCGATGCCCAGCTTTCTCAATCTGGCTTTCCAACGAGATTTCACGAAAGTTCCGGTCCGTCCAGGCGACTCGTTCTGCACAGCCGCCTTCGATTAGCCTTGCTGCCAGTGAGAGCGCGCAAGATCTATCATTTTACGCACTCAGTGCAGGCATGGCTTCGATAATGGAGGGATTCATTGGTCAGACTAACGCTCGCGAGGTGCGCCTGCCAGTGCATTATCACCAATTTAATCAATGTGACTTGCTATAGGCTTACGGTGTGGCTGTCGATCTCATAAAATCACGAAGGTTCTCTGGGCGTGCCTTGTTGCTCGCTGGAGCACCTGGGACGGGAAAAGTCCGCGCTGGGTCTCGCCGTATCTAAGGATTTGGGTGCAAAGGCGCCATTTTGTCGCATGGTTGGATCAGAAGTCTACAGTGCCGAAGTCAAGATGACGGAAGTGCTCGCAGAGGCATTTAGAAGGGCCATAGGTATGTTGTATGTCTTTTCGTGCCATCTTGCTCACGCTTTACTGGCAGGACTCAGAACAAATTGTTTCACACGTCGTCATTAGTCTGAAAACAGCAAAGGGGACGCAGCAATTGCGTTTGGATCCTAACATATACGAGGCTATTCTCAAGGAAAAGATTACAGTTGGCGATGTAATCTATATTGAACACCAAACTAGTGCCGTAAAGGTCTGTAAATCTCTGTTGTTATACCTTCTTTTTACACATGCATTAGCGTGTTGGGCGTTCAGATGCGTACGCTTCTGCTTACGACCTCGACGGGAATATTCTAGCTCCAGTTCCTCGTCCCATCCGTGATGATTTCGACCAAGGTGTCGATGTACCTTGAGTAACAGCAGAGACTGAGTGTTTACTTACCAGGAGGCGTGGACAGAGAACGGGCAAAGGAGGCCATGCATAGGTGCGTGAGCACGACTGCAGGATAGAGATCAGGCTAGGCCTAACGCACTGTATTCCGGGGACACTGTTTCGGGTAGTTGAGTCGCTATATCAATGAGTGCTTCTGTGAGACACGGAACCGGGGGTCCAGAAAACTACACAAGGAGAGAATCATCACGAATCCGCAGGCTAATGGGGCGTAAGTACATTATGAGTAAAAGTGACAGGAGGAACGTAGGTAAACACCGATCGCGAACAAAAGTGAGAGCAGAAAACACCCATCGATACATCGATGTCCGTCGACCTAGTACCATACCTGTTCCCCCCAGCGGACAGCTACGGAGCGACCTGAGGTATGGCGCGCGGCGATAAAAGGATCGATCGCTTCCCGTACGGACACGGATGGCAGAAGCCCCTCCAAGAAAAGGCTGTGCAGAGCGGGTAACACGGCCGTGGGCCCCGCCCCGGAGAGCTCTTGCAACGCCTGCACGACGAGCGGCCCGAGTCTCTCAGAAATATGCAGCCTCCCCACAGAGACGAACGGGAGGAGGAGCTCCAACCACCGTGTGCCGTTCGTGTCTTCTTCGTGCCAATCCGGCGGCAAGCATGCACCTCCTTTGATGTCGAGCCGTTCCACCTGAGAGACGAGGGGCAAAGCTTGGCGACACATTTGCGCCACTGCAGAAAGTTGCCTATTTGACCCTCCTCCGCGTAGGATTCGCAATGAGAAGTGTCTGGGACCAACCATCGCCTCCCGCGGGCCGAAGACAATCTTGGCGAGATCGCCGTAAAAGCTCAACGTAGCCCGATTCGGCGATCGGAGTTTCCTCGAGCGGCAAATGAACCGGAGGAGTTGTGAAGCGTTCAAGGTGTGTTGGTCAAAGAACTGTGCGTCGACAAGACGAAGCGATGGTGCATTGATTCTGGCCACCAGGTCCCCTAGGTACTCACTGACGCCGCAGAATGAAAGAAAGGTGAGAGAAGGGAGGACAGCGCGTATAGGCAGAAGTCGCCCTTGGCCTCTTCGATCTGGGGGAGGAGTTGGGGAAGTGAACATGATTATAAGCCACGTCAGTCTAGGCAATGCGGCCAGGCCAATAGCAAGCGCCTCTGGTGGTATGTACCCCGTGACCGGTATGTCCGCAAGGTGGAGAGAGACAAGATTACTAGCGGTGAAAAGAATATTCAGGAGTGCTGGAAACGAAATGCCCCGCAGGATGAGGTATTGTAGACGTGGGGCATATCCTCCCAAGAATGAATCAGGAAGGACCGGTACAACCTCATTGACCTCATTGTTTGAGCTGAGCTCTAGAAAAGTCAACTCCGGATATGGCTCCTGCATCACTGCGATGAATATCTCTAATAGAGGGCCCGTCAAATCAGACAGCGAAATCCAGCATGTTCGATCACGATGCCACAGTGCAGTAACGGTGTTTTCCCAACCATGAGAGGTGGGATCTAGTGGTAGTGCATTGTACCGATTGTTTATGACAATAGGGAAGGGTGGAAAGATACCCAACATCTCAATCACGAGCGTCCTCTCTGTGCAGATGAGTCGCGGATCCAGACGGTGACGGTGTGATGATGCAA
>WTXF01000271.1:0-30853 GCA_022496215.1 Russula brevipes
AGCGATGTGCAGCACTCACACCCCTCAGCACTGAGCGAACGTGGTCACGATCCACCATCGCAATTGCCGTCCTTCCCCATCTCCATTACTCGCTCACCAACGGTTCTTCGGGATGGGTTGGAATGTCAATGTCACATGGACAAAAATTGATCATTCTCGCTGCTTTAATTGGACCCCCCAATCACAGCCGATGTGAATTGGATAGCAGTCATGTTTCTCATCTCACTTCGGTTTATCAATCGGTTGCATTGATATGACACTAGAGAACATATATGACTAGGTTACTACTGCATGGGCAACCAGTACTATGCAATAATTACATCCCGTTTTCCGTAGTACCCTCCTGGACCCGGGCCTGACCGCTTCCTTTTGATATCCGAGAGGAGTACTCTTCCCTCTGGTACACTCAGCTCTCCAAGAAACATGGTGTGAATACCTACCTTTCAGTTCTGTTACTGTTACTACTAGTAGTACTTCGTCTTGACAAAAGGTTTGATGCGGGATGGCTCCACCAACGAACGTAAATGTCAATATAAATGGATGACATAAGTCATCATCTTATCTTTCCCCGTCTTTGGCAAAGTCATCGACTTCGACAAACCAAAATTATACCTGAAAGGATCTACTCTGAGCGTCGCACTTGCAAGAGCTCATTATACGCTCATTCGCTCATGTGAGAGAAGGGACACCGCACGCACTCCGCACGCGTACTCACGACCACGTGGTCGTTGGAAATCTGTTAACGCGTCAAGGCAACGTGACCACCTCGCCGTTCAGCAAAGCATCCTCACAATGGGCTCTCACAAGTGCGTCCAGAGAAAATCTTTAGCCATTTTGCTGAAATAACCGAGTTTTCACACAGCCATACCCGAAAATCTGTCCCGAGTCTAGTCACCCTCCTGCCCAATATCATCACCCAATGTTTATTTCCCCGTCCCACCCGGATTTTTGGTGGTCCCTCCGAAGGCTTGAGGATGGAGGAACGTTCGACACATCGTCAGGAAGAGTCCAATGGACTACGAGGTCAATGTAGGTCTTATGTGCCAACGTCTACAACAGCTGCTGACTGCTGCGGTGCAGGCCAGGCGACGAATGACGAGCTCCCAGATGATGTCCTCCTGGATATATTTGATTTCTACTTGGGCAACGACGATGGCGCATGCAAACGTAGAAACGCCGATGAATGGCATACGCTGGTGCACGTGTGCCGAAGGTGGCGAAACGTCGTGTTTACATCCCCGCGGCGCCTGAATCTAGCACTTCTCTGCGGAGCAAAAACGCCAGTGAGGGCGATGCTGGATATCTGGCCAGCCCTGCCCATGGAGATTGAGAATGACTGGACGGGAAGGTGGGGAGTGGGACTGGACAACATCATTGCCGCACTCGAGCATCGCAATCGTGTGCGGTCCATCATTCTCCTCCATTTTCCAAGTTCTGTATGGGAAGCGCTCGCCGCAGCAATGCAGCAGGCGCCATTTCCAAAGCTGACATATCTGTGGCTTTGGTCGGATGGATATGCTGTTGACCTCCCCGCGTCGTTCTTGGGTGGATCTGCCCCACGCTTGCGAACATTCCGATTGAGCGACATCCGATGGCTTGCAGTACGGAACCTACTGTTGTCTGCCAGTGACCTCGTTGATCTTGACCTTTGGAGTATTCCTTACTCAGAGTACATTTCACCGGAGTCGATGGTCGCCTGCTTGTCCTCTCTGAACAGACTCGAAACATTTCACTTTGGATTCAATTCGCGTCAATATCGCCCATGTCCCCCTCCACACACACGAGTTGTCCTCCCCGCTCTGAACTACCTTGCCTTTGAAGGAGAGAACAAATACTCGGAAGACTTGGTTTCCCGTATCGATACACCCCTACTCAGTCGACTCTACATCTCATTATTCCTGGACTCCGTCTTCGACATTCCACAGTTGAAACAGTTCATCGGTCGTGCAAAAAGCCTCAAGCCGTTCAAAGTAGCCAAGGTGGTGTTTGGCCCATCGTTCATCCAACTCGAACTAGACACCCACATGGTTCAGTGCTGAGAATCGGCGGCCGAATAGATCGGCAGGTTTCTTCAATGACCTTGGTATGCAGGCAGCTTTTTCCCTTCTTCGCTCTCATCGAACGACTCGGCCTCATCCTGATCTTTTCACGCTTCGAACCGCAAAGGGAAGACGCGATAGAGTCCACCCAATTCCGTGATCTTTTCCGGCCATTTACTGCTATCCAGAGTCTTTATGTATCTGAGAGGCTTGTATCTCGCGTTGCACCTGTACTACGAGAGCGGATCGGGAAAAGGGCCACAGAAGTGTTGCCCAACCTGCGCGATCTTTTCTTGGGGGGATATGTGACGTCTGAAGCTGTACAGGGTGCCATACAGCCACTTCTCGCCGCACAACAGCTCTCCGATCAACCCATAGTTTTCCACCATTGGGAAGAGGGATCGGATCGGTGCTGCCCGCCTTTCCTTACCAGTACTGCTTTCAGCACTTATCTATTGTAACTTACTGTTCTCATTGACTCTTGCTGTTTCCTGCTTGAGGCACCATTACCCTTACAATTGACATCTTTATGATTCTGCAGTATGTCGAAGAAATGCAATTTGGTAATAGAGTTGACTCTGTGAATAATGTACTCCTCCTCGACCATACAGACCTTAAATCGATTTACGCAATGTCCATTCTCACCTGGGTTTTGTGATAGCCTTTGGCCAGGGCGATTAATGGCATATCATCCGGCCCAGAAAATGAAGGCATGCGTTCGTCTCACCCAGCCATTGACAAACCCGAGTGAGTGGGAGGCTCATCTAGAATAGTCCGTGAGTCCGATAAAGTGGATATGAACGTAGCTACGAAGAAAGATCATGTCATGGTGTTAGTAAATGGAGTAAAACGTAAGTAACCAGTCAAGTGCCCATGGCCCGAGGGCCTACAAGGTGGGAGGGCCACACAGCAAGCTCCATCGCCCCCAGATACCCGGGCACTTCAACCGCGAAGGGCCAGGGAAATGCCTTCCGTCCGCCCATCGCTAACATCGCCATGATCCTCATCTCCAAGACATATGTCGAATGTTTGGTAATAGCGCTGACCCCTGTGAACAAGGTATGTGAATCACCAATCCGCTGACCCCTCTTCCCAAAGGTGGACGGCTATGGGTTTACTGGAGGACCGTCGTGCGGCGAGGAGTGGCTGTATGGCATCCTGTGTAGCTTCAGATATTGCAGATCCCCCCAAGAAAAGATCGCGTAGGTTGAGTAACACTACTGTGGTCTTTTCCCCAACGAGCTGTCGCAGTGCAGGTGCAGTAAGAGACACAAGTCTCTCAGACACATAGAGACTCTGGATGGCGGGAAATGGCCGGACAAGATCGAGGAGTTGGGTGGACTCTACGTCGCTTCCCCTTGTGGATAAAAGCGTGAATAGATTGGGACGAGGTCGAGTCGCTTGATATGAGAGAAGAAGGGCGAAAGCTCGCCGCATACCGAGGCCATCGAAGAAATCTGCCAATCTATCCTGTCGGACAGGATTCTCAACGTTGAACCATGTGGCTGGTCTAATTCGAGTCGGATAGACGATAGGTCGAACACCACCTTGGCTTCCTCGTACAACTTGAGTCCTTTTGCACGACCGATGAACTGCCTGAAATGCGGAATGTCAAAGACGGCGTCTCTGAAGAATGACATGTAGAGTCGACTGAGTACGGGAGTATCGATACGGGCGACAAGATCCTCCAAGTATTTGCTCGTGCCGTCAACGCCAAGGTAGCTGAGAGCGGGGAGAACAACACGTGTCTGAGGAGGTGGACTGGGTTGGTCGGGGCGAGATAGACGCGATTGGAAGTCAAGCGAAAGGGTTTCGAGCTTGCTCAGAGCGGACAAGCAGGCCGCCATCGACTCGGGCGAAATGTACCCCGCATGAGGAATACTCCAAAGGGCAAGATCGACCAGGTTACGGGCCGACAAAAGTAGGTGCGGTGCTGCCGGAAATGGAATGCCACTCAGTTGGAGTGTTCGCAGACGCGGGGCGGATCCACCCAAGAACGAATCTGGAAGGACAGGCGAAGATCCATCATACGACCATAGCTCCAGATATGTCAGCTCTGGGAATGGGACCTGCATTTCCGCGGCGAGTGCATCCAACGCCCGACCTGGAATAGCGTTGAGGTCGATGGAACAGACCCGATCGGGATGTTCGATTGCGGCAATGATGTTATCCAGCCCCGCTTTCCACGTTCTCTTCCAATCGTTCCTAACCTCTATAAGTAAGGCTGGCCAGATATCCAGCATCGCCCTCACTGGTCTGTCTTTTCTACAGAGAAGTCGTAGGTTCAGGCGACGCGGTGACGCAAACACGACGTTTCGCCACCTTCGGCACACATGCACCAGCGTGTGCCATTTATCGGCGTTTCCAAGCCCGTATGGGTTTCCTTTGTCCAAATAGAAATCGAATACTCTAGGAGGGCATCGTCTGTGAGCTTGTCGATCGTCGCCTGGCCTACTAGTACCCACAGCAGTAAGCGCCAGTCAGCCAGCTGTTGTAGATATGAGTACAGAAGACCTACAGAGACCTCGCAGTCCATCAAACCCTTCCTGGCGGTGCGCCGAAGGCGCCCCCATCGTAAACTCGAGGCTCTCAGAAGGGTCATCTGTCTGGGTGGTACGGGGCAATAAACACGGGGCAATGATGTTGGGGACGAAGGTGACTAGACTCTGGACAGGTTTTGGGATACGGCTATGTGGAAACTAAGTCATTTCAGAGATGTGGCCAGTGACTTTCCCGGACGCACCTGTGAGAGCTCATTGTGAGGACGCTTTGCCGGGGTCGATATGGATGGGTGGTTGTATTGCAGTTGGCAGTTGTGGCGTTCTGATTCTGACTCGCTTCGGGAATTGGACCGACCACGTGCGCAAACTAACTCAGATCACCCATCATTGCATCATCCGTCGACGCAGTCTGCGCTTGAACGTATCCCATTTATAGGGCGGAAGTCTCCCGTCTGAAGGACTTCCGACTAAGAGAAAATCACTATCAGTGTGACCGTAGTAGCAGTGATCACGTAACTAGCTGACCGTCCGAGCGCGCGCTTCCAGCTGCACGGATACCAGTGCCCCCTGCTAGGACATATTACAAAGTCGAGAACGTTTATCTTTTGTTTCTGTTCCAATTCTGTCAGTTGTGGCAAGTAAAACGGCGGTGTATGAAGAACAGACATAGAGGACCCCACATGCAACGCTTGCCACCAAAGTTGTCAAGATGCCTGGCGTATCTGTCCGTGGAAAGGCAGGACGGTTGTCACCCGACATCAGAGGCCCATCGTTATCGTTATCTCACCAAAATTTGTTATGAGCCGTTGTAGACGCTGGGAGTCAGATACTAGAGGACACATTCATGCATGAATATGCATGAATGTTGGTCCAAGTGACGTTGCCGCCGACCGACGCACCTCCATGCAAGCTTCATGACTTCTTCCCAAACGATCCCCTCTCAGTGGGGAAAATCTCCCACACTGCCCCCATTTCCTCCCCCACGCTTGCTGGTCCAACGACGGCGTCGATGTCACGGTGTCCCGGTCCCTATAAGATAGGTCCTGAAAGACAATCGGTCGATTCCTCCGGCTTGCGGTGGGAGCGCACTTGTGTGCGGATCACGATCCGAGTGTTATCGCGTACAAGTACAGTGTGCGTGCACGTGTATAGCCCATGATGTGGAAGGAAGAGGCGAGTACCAGCGTCCTGGTGTGGGAGTCGGACATTCTCGTTCAAGTTTTCAGGTTGTAATGTTTGCTCACGTTGCAAGGTCAAGGCAATCCGGAATCCAACGCATATTTTTAAGAACGTCTCTATTATCCGGCCGTAATCGCGTAATCGATCGATTGACCACGTCTCTTCCTTTCGTCTTGCTCTTCCCCAGTTGCGATCCCCATGGCCAAAAAAGAAAAAAAAAATAAGAATGGCATATACGGTGCGTAAAGATAACATCTATTGTATAGGCAGGGAGTCGAAAGCAAACAAGCAATGAGACAGAAAGCTTCCGCAGAGCAAGTAGCCAAGTACACCCAAAAGTAAACAAGTCACATTCAAATTGTGCTAACAGTTTACAGTTTCTCAGGACTGCGACGTGTGTGCTTCAAGGTGACCTGCTTCCTCTCACTTTCGAAGACCCCAGATACTTACTCCTTTTTGATTATCGGTGCAAAGGCCATTCCAGCCTCCTCGTTAGTCTTCAAGCAGTTCTCCAGCTTTCCCTGGAACTTAATGTGCACCTTCTCTGCTTCCTGACACTTAGCCAGAACCATTTCCGGACTGACTCGAGGCAGGAGGAAGGCGGGTTCCTGCTACGCCGCAGCACACATCATGGCGAGCGAAGAAACCTCCACAGCAGTCATAAAAGAAGAGTTCCAGAGGGTGCACCTCCACGGTGTCGTCGCAGTGCCTCCTGAAATCTTCCCAGTTGCAGGAACCCGGGCAGGGGTGAGAGGTAGAATTGAAGAGGATACTGGTAAAGTGACGGTGGAACCGGTAAAGCCGAAATATAGTGTCATCGCACTTATGTCACTGGCGAAGCAAGGTGCACAGTATTAATTGGTGAATTGATGTGGATCGAAGAACCGGGCCAATTTGGCTTGACATGCAGCGACGGGTACTTCAGAACCACTGGGGATTCTGTGTCAGGGAGAAGGGTTCAGTACTATGTTCAGTGACTCGTACTCACAAAGTGTATGTCAGCCATGGGTATAGTGGGGGAAGGGTGACGAAGAGTCCAAAACAGTCCGCGAAGTCAGGACGAAATCGAATCTATTTCCATAAAAGCTTTGGATTGTATAGACACAAGCTTGAGGAGGACGGAGGAGTGCGCCCTACGAGGGGTCGCTGTGAACCAAGGAATACGGAAGGACTTTGAGGCAACATTGTAGGTGGGAGGTGCCGCCATCCAGAACATTTTCGAATGAGATGGTGCATCCCAGTTGATGTCCTGTGGAAGTGAACTAAATAGACCTTTTTACATAGGGAGTTAGTGCGCACCGTGACGAGACTTCCAAGGACCCAGCTGAACTCATGCACCGGTGGCACACAACCCACTAGCACGATTTCAGGCCATGTGGCTACTTGGCCCCCTTGCTGAGGGGCTGAGGAGAACAGGACCAGAAAATGATATCGATAGCGGGAGCTGTGTGAAAAGTATCTATGTGGTGTTGGTTTGGAAATCGTGAATGAGCAATGAGCTCGTGAAAAGTGATGCCGACAAGGCCTTTTAATGGAGGGCGGTGCTTCGATGCAGGTTTTCTTGCGGGTTGGCGTCCACAGGAACAGTCCTGTGGTGTCTGTTATTCTAGTGTTATTCTTCGGCGGATCTGTTAGGGACGGATAGTCTCACTTGGCTCGGACAGTTTGGGGGACCCCTTTGACTCGGACAAAGAGCTCAGGCTGTCCGTTCTTCGCGTTGATATGATAGTCCACAGATATGATATTCTTGGCCCGGGACGTTATGCATGATGTGCCAACATTTTATCAAAATCTCGGGCATGCCGAAGGATGGGCAGACGGTACATTCAGTACACTTCTTGCTTCTGAGTTCCGAGCGTGAGATGTACCATCTCGGCGTCGACGTGACATTCGGACATCTCAGGTCGTCGCTTGCGCATGACGGTCAATGGCGCTTCCGCTTCCGCTTCCCTTCCGAAAGCCACTAACTACCGCTCGGCTACACCCGATCTCATTTCCCAGTTCCTTGCCACCACACCACGTCTGGTGCAATAACCCGGCACTCGATCACCCCATTTCGTCGAATTACTGGACAACGAACATCGATAACATCTGAGTCCCCGAAATTTGGAAAATACTTCTGCTCGGCTGTGGGGGCCCCTTGAGACCATAAAGCAAACGTTGTTCTCCATCATAGTCGGTGCCAAACCTGTTCCCCGTCGTCGCGTCACTGTGATTTTGAGAGGCAGAGGGCGTGAACTTGTGGTGGTGGAACCTCACAGGGCTTTCATGAAGGGAGGCCAACGAACGACCATTCGGATTGCAAGGGAGGAGCAACCACAAGGGGGCTAGTTACCGTGCGGAGGAATCGCCGCACAAGGTTCTTGCTGCATTTTTACGCTGGTTGCGATGCGACACGCAACAGGGTCCGCGGTCATTGTTTCCCGAGACATAAATTCGGGGCAGACCAAGGGGTCTTTCGGGTGATGCGTTAGCGACACCAGATCCACGGCCCTCGGGCTTCCTGTCCAACCTAGATCGCAGCTCAGTGAAAGTCAGATTGCTCAGCTTGAACGTGGTTTTATTTATTTTCAATCAGACTCCACTAACCACCAACACAGCCTGGTGATCCCATCACCCTTCTCGAAATGATTTTCTTGCCAATTTTTCTCCTTGCCCTTTTGACTCTCGGACAAGCTGTTTTGCGGCCACTTCCTCTTGCCGTCCGCTCCCCATATCTCAATACCTGGTTCATCAGCCGAAGCAACAGCAGTGACGGTTACGACACAGTAACATCACCACCTGACTTGACTCAATCGCAGGTGCGTCTCTCCAGCTAACTGATCTTGGTGTGGAGATTTCTTCCTGTATCCTAGGCGCGGGGCTGGACTATCCTCCTACGTGTCGATAATGTCACGTACTCGTTCCTTGCAGGGGTAGCACCACAAGTCGCATCTCCTCTCCCATTCTCGATTCAGAGTGTACACCAACCAAACATCACGGACATCGTGGTTACGCCCACCAAGACTGTGCTCGTTGCGGAAGCAGGGAAGATGCAAGTCAATCTTTCCATCTTGCGTCCATTCGAGGTGCGTTTGAACGAACTGTCCACCCCAATATCTCATAATATCCTGAAAGCCCGGAAATTGGCTCCGGCAATCGATACCATTCGCATATGCGTCTATAACTGCGGAAGCACTGGACAATGCAACCCACAGTGTGCAGATGTACACGGACATAAGCCCACGTGCGTATAACTATTCTTCGAAATGCATCATCCCTAGAATCTCCACAGCGGGATTGGATGCGGGGCAGAATAATCTGTGGAATTTGACATCAAACGGCGATGTTATGTACTACTCAATTAACCTCGCGAACCAGGTCACGTTCACCGAGCTTGGCTCGGGCCCTGAACCGGGATGGGGAACGCTCTACTATGCTATGAAAAGTGTGAGTGAAATCAGTTTCTCCCTCTTCGTTAAACTCAATTTATGACAGAACAATACCACACATCTGGTGACCAATATTCCATGGACCGAGTTTCTAACCAATGGCGTCTTGACCAATGATAGTATTACCAGCGGTGTTGGCAGTACGACCTCAGTATTTGCACTAGCGACCGATTTAGGTTTCATCCAAGCTACACAAGATCCTCTGGTCTTGACAGCGGGTTACATCACAGACCCAGCTATCAGCTATACAAACCAATCCGGGACCTCTCCTCAGGCACGCAGGCCATACTTTCGGACAAAATATCCAGACGATACATCCTTGGTAACTCCAGATACACACTTCTCAGAGAAGGAATGGGTCTAACATTTTGGCCCAGATCCGTGATTTCCTAAACGAATTTAGCAATGCCTCTTTAACAGCTCAACAGTTCGACCTCAAGGTGCTACGAGGTGCTGCCACCGTCTCTGGTCTCCTTGGAGATTTAGTTTCCCCCGTACTGGCTCAATTACTTGGAAGCACTCAGCTGACGGTTGGGCTCGATGCGAGTGGGAGGAACATCAACGAATCAGATGTCATGATGTTCATGAAAAACGTTGCTGGGTCAGCAACTTCTGATAAGTGAGTCAATCCAAATCCCCATTCCCATGATACTGGGTGACAAGACAGATTCTGTATAGTCGGGTAAATCCTGTCGAGACGCTATACTCTGCATTCCCTGCATTGATGTACATCGATCCAACCCTCGGGGCGCTTCTCCTCGAGCCTCTATTTCGGCTTCAAGCACAGCCCAATTATTACGTCCAATATGCTGCCGCTGATCTAGGTATGTCTCAGAGATGCCAAACCCAAGATACATTAATGACGTTGGTAGGATCGGGCTACCCCGCTGTTGCTGCCAACCTTTCGATTCACAATGATCAAGTCGAACGTCTGTGAATTTCATCACTTTAGAGGACATCTGAATCATGTTTTGTGCACAGAGACAGGAAATATGTTGATTATGACGTATGCGCATGCCCGTGCGAGCGGAGATGGAAGTCTCATTAGACGATACGTGTGTTGGCAGGTTCTACCATGTCTGCCAAGGGCTGACCAACGTTGACAGTATAATGTGCTTGTTCGCTGGGCCGAGTATCTGTCAATCCTGTCCAGCGTGCTCGCCGGTCCTGTGTATGTTACTTTCACCAGTCTCCCATACAGCACTGATAATGGCATAATAGCTGGAACGATGGCGAAACCGAACTTACCATCAAAGGCATCATCGCCATTGAAGCCATGTCGAAAATGAGTTCAATCCTCGGTCAAAAAAATGATGCAGAAAAATATGCTGTCCGTTCAGGTTCATCAATAGCCGTACAGTGACATTGACTCTGGCGTAGAACACGTCTTCGCGTCTTTACGCCCAATGGAAGGGCCTTGTAATAAAAGACGACCGACTCCTCGGGTGGCTTGGTGATAACAACTCATGGTCATTAGGTTACAATTTATTTCCCGATAAATGGCTAGGCACCAACGTGGTGGACTCATCCGTCAGTGTGCGCGTACGCAGAGTTCATCTCCTTGCTCATGATTCTCCAGATATATGATGGTCAGAGTGATTTCATGAAAAATTTGATGGTCCAAAATCAAACCATCGATGAATTTGGTTTTCGGATGGACAATACGACACTGGTGAACCAAAATTTCACCGTAACTCCTGGTTGGTACCTCCACACTTTTGACGCCCTCTTTACTGACACGGTTCTGCTTTTTCCAGGCTGGAACCTATTTGCAGCTGCTATGACCTCAGATGATGACCTGCGTTCGAGACTCATTGACACAATTTATAACCAAGCATACCAACATACTACTTGGAGAGTGGGAGCAATACCTCTATTCTACAACGTTAGCAATGTATCGTATACCGACTCCCAGACGTCGGTCGAGGGAATAGGCAGGTGAGCTACGTTCAAGTCGCAATCTCAGCCAGTGCTAACTAATGTTATAATATTCATCGTCAGCGCTGCACAAGGTGCATTGTTCGCGCCTTTGGCTTTAATGTTTGTGCAGCGAACTGAACCTTATGGTCTTTCCTGACCCGCCTCCTTCTGCAGAGCCCCTGTGTTGTCAATAAATCCCTATGCCAAGAATGCCGGTTCTACGACGACGAGCGAACCGTCGAAAAAGTCGCTTGTTGGTATAGTCGTAGGAACTGTCATCGGTGCTGCTGTACTCTTATTCGGGACTGGTCTATTTGTGTTTGCACGACACCGTCATTCACACACTATCATGGCGACAGGCCCAGAAATGATGCGACAGCCAGAAATGATGGCGACAGGCCAGAAATGATGGCGACAGGCCCAGAAATGATGGCGACACCTTTCATTACAATAGCCACTCAAGGGGATGCAGTTCCCGGACAGCGACCGCAGTCTGGAATCCCTCAAACCTCGTCAACCGTTACCGACGGCCATGACCTTCCGTCCTCGCCATTGTCCCCAACTATCCCGAGTGGCTTGTCGGACAAGGAACTCGCGCGACTACGTGCAGAGGCAATGCGCTCTGAACATGCCGACGCCCACGCAGAGTCAAGTGAGCCCCAGCCCGAACCCGCTATCGCACCAGCTGCTACCAGCGAGCAGGACGTGCCGTCACCAGTATCAGAAAA
This sequence comes from Russula brevipes, assembly GCA_022496215.1. Classification (NCBI taxonomy): domain Eukaryota; kingdom Fungi; phylum Basidiomycota; class Agaricomycetes; order Russulales; family Russulaceae; genus Russula; species Russula brevipes. The sequence goes on from WTXF01000271.1 coordinate 11,799, forward strand.
CTCGGATCTACGATTCGTTGTCGGAGTTCTGCAGCGCGAGATGCAGGAACTTCGTGCACAGGGACTCGGTGCACCACCGAGTTACAGCCATGGTGACTCGTAAACATGATTTGGCAGGAGGGATGTTTCTTGGATGGGTCTATTAGAGTTTGCTTTTCATTGGGTGGCAATTCTCCGACTCCGAACTTTTCCTATTGATCTGTGTGTATCTGGGATAGCGCACAGTGTATTGTAGACCAATCTTAACTTGTGAGTTTCGGAGGGCATGGGTAACTCGCATGTGAGGGACTTATCTCTCATTCCCGGCATTACGCGTGTCCCGCCGCGAACGCCGTTCGCAGCGCCTTCCACTGCAGGCCGTTCCGGTATGTACGGACCACCTCGAGGCGAACGCGTCGCTCAAGGTGCGCCTGGACGAGGTATTTGGTACGGCCGGGCTACCGGTTAGTGCCTGGGCCAGCTGGTGTGAGCACGGTCACGCTTCGTCTTCGTCCCTCATGTAGTCCGCTCGTCGCACAGTATCCCGCTTCCGCACTCGCGCACTCGCATCTGCACCCGGCGTCTACGGTTCCTTTGAAACCCCGCAGTCGCTCCCCTGGAACACCTACAATTGAACTTCTGCGACGCACCCCACGTCAATGCCACACACTACGAGCTCCCGCCCAACGCCGTCGCTCGCGGTCTTCCGTCCTCTGTGTTGTAGACTTGTTGCTGCACCGCATCACCCGCGTGGTGCCAGGTCACTCCCTCCTCCCTCCCCTCGTTCCACGCCCCACGTCCCAAGGCAGCTGTCCTTGTGCGGTGGTCCCTGTCGACTCCTGGACACTTGGTCCCGGTAGGTGTTGAAATTGGAGTGCGCGGAGCGGAACGCGCGGATCTCGGACCCCCAGTCATATAAAATGCCCGAGACATTGGACTGTACAGTACATACTTTATTGGATAGAACTTACAGTAGTTCATTCCCTCATTGACAGGAATATACACCTAGTTTAGTACGAACCTAATGGTACATACAGTAGCCTTACATACTGTAAATAGTTGTCCCCAAAATAACAATTCCTTTAAGTAAGTGCTCTTTTCGTTCCCGCACGCGTGAATCCGGGTCGCTGCCGGGTTCGGGAGTTCAGTTGGGTTTCTCGCGTTTCTACAGTAGGAATCGATCGTCAACCTCTTGCGCGTTCAGAGTCGCGAACTTTCTGCCTCCGCGTCCAGAGATTTTCGGTCGATATATTCCGAGGTCCTGGTGCAGGCTTTGGCTTGTGGACCCCGTCACCTCCAAAGCCCCATTGGTGGCCGTCTTCTCCTTGACCACCCTCTTTGCGTGGCCGTCTTGTGCCACCTCAACCCCGTCAGCCAGTTTCATCTGTACAACAAGGATCCTTCCTGAGAACTATTCTCGGCGATGCCGACATGTTCGTGGCACCTGACATGGCCCGGCTACCACCGACGTTTGCCATGCCGAGGTTAGGTACGCCATACTCGGCGGACCCCAGCTATGGCGGCTGTTGCTAATCAGGTGAGAGGTAGAATTGAAGTACTGGTAAAGTTACGGTAGAACCGGTGAAGCAGAAATATAGTGCCATCGCACTTATATCACTGGCGAAGCAAGGTGCACGGTATTGATGAATTGATGTGGATCAAAGAACCGGGCCAATTCGGCCTGACATGCAGCGACGGGTACTTCAGAACTACTGGGGATCCTGTGTCAGGGAGAAGGGTTCGTGAACCTCAGTGACTCGTACTCACAAAGTGTACGTCAGCCACGGGTAGGAGAAGGGTGACGAAGAGTCCAAAACAGTCCATGAAGCATCGCTCAGCCAGGACGAAACCGAATCTATTTCCATAAAAGCTTTGGATTGTGTGGACACGAGCCTGAGGAGGACGGAGGAGTGCGCCCTTACGAGGGGTCGCTGTGAACCAAGGAGTACGGAAGAACTTCTAAGACAACATCGTAGGTGGGGGTTGCCGCCATCGGGACCATTTTCGAATGTGGTGTCTGTTGTAATTCAGCGGATCTGTTAGGGACGGATAGTCTCACTTGGCTTGGGGGACCCCTTTAACTCGGAAAGAGCAAGGATGGCCCAATCATTTCTGTGAACGGGAAGGAGGATATAATATTCTTGGCCCCAGACCGTGGGACATGATGCATGATGTGCCAACATCTTATCAAAATCTCTGAGGGCAGACAGGGCATGCCGAAGGATGGGCAGACGGTACATTCAGTACTCTTCTTGCTTGTGAGTTCCGAGCGTACCGTCGACGACATCTCACAATGACGTGGACAAGGCGCTTCCGCTTCCGCTTCCGAAAGCCACTAAGCAGTATTGGTCCGCTCGGCTACACCCGATCTCAGTTTCCCAGTTCCTTGCCACCACACACGTCTGGCGAGACCACCCCATTTCGCCGAATTACTGGACAACGAACATCGATATCATCTATGCTATGGCTTCTCGTATGTCGCCAAGGCCCAAAGCGCTCGGAGCGATGATGTCCCCAAGTCCCCGAGACTTGGAAAATACTTCCGCTCGGCTGGGCCCGGGCCCCTTGAGACCATAAAGCAAACGTTGTTCTCCACCATAGTCGGTGCCAAACCTGTTCCCCGTCGTCGCGTCGCTGTGGTTTTGAGAGGCAGAGGGCGTGAATTTGCGGTGGAGGAAATACACAGGGCTTTCGTGAAGGGAGGTCAAACGAGCGACCATTCGGATTGCAAGGGAGCAACCACAATGGGGCTAGTTACCGTGCAGAGGAATCGCCGCACAAGGTTCTTGCCTTTGCTGCAGGCCGAGGGGGTCCTTCGAGTGATGCGTTAGCGACACCAGATCCACGGCCCTCGGGCTTCCTGGCCAACCTAGATCGCAGCTCAGTGAAAGACAGTTGAACGTGGTTTTATTTTCAATCAGACTCCACTAACCATCAACACAGCCTGGTGATCCCATCACCCTTCTCGAAATGATTTTCTTACCAATTTTCCTCCTTGCCCTTTTGACTCTCGGACAAGCTGCTTTGCGGCCACTTCCACTTGCAGTCCGCTCCCCATATCTCAATACCTGGTTCACCAGCCAAAGCAACAGCAGTTACGACACAGTAACATCACCACCTAACTTGACTCAATCGCAGGTGTGTCTCTCCGAATAACTGGTCTTGGTGTGGGGACTTCTCCCTGTATCCTAGGCGCGCGGCTGGACTATCCTCCTACGTGTCGATAATGTCACGTACTCGCTCCTTGCAGGGGTAGGAGCACGAGCTTTCACATACCCGGCGATCCAGAGTATACACCAACCAAACATCACGGACATCGTGGTTACGCCTACCAAGACTGTGCTCGTCGCGGAAGCAGGGCAGATGCAAGTCAATCTTTCCATCTTGCGTCCATTCGAGGTGCGTTTGAACGAACTGTCCACCCCAATATCTCATAATATCCTGAAAGCCCGGAAATTGGCTCCGGCAATCGATACCATTCGCATATGCGTCTATAACTGCGGAAGCACTGGACAATGCAACCCACAGTGTGCAGATGTACACGGACATAACCCCACGTACGTAAAACTATTCTTCGAAATGCATCATCCCTAGAATTCCCACAGCGGGATGGGATACGGGGCAAAATAATCTGTGGAATGTGACATCAAACAGCGATGTTATGTACTACTCACTTAACCTCGCGGACCAGGTCACGTTCACCGAGCTTGACTCGGGCCCTGAACCGGGATGGGGAACGCTCTACTATGCTATGAAAGGTGTGAGTGAAATCATGCCCTTTGTCTTCGTTAAACTCAATTTATGACAGAACAATACCACACATCGGGTGACCAATATTCCATGGACCGAGTTTCTAACCAATGGCGTCTTGACCAACGATAGTATTACCAGCGGTGTTGGTAGTGCGACCTTAAGATTTGCCCTAGCGACCGATTTAGGTGTCATCCAAGCGACACAGGATCCTCTGGTCTTGACAGCGGGTTACATTACAGACCCAGCTATCAGCTATACAAACCAATCCGGGACCTCTCCTCAGGCACGCAGGCCATACTTTAGGATACGATATCCAGACGATACATCCTTGGTAACTCCAGATACACACTTGTCGGAAAAGAAATGGATCTAACAACTTGGCCCAGATCCGTGATTTCCTAAACGAATTTAGCAATGCCTCTTTAACAGCTCAACAGTTCGACCTCAAGGTGCTACGGGGCGCTGCCACCGTCTCTGGTCTCCTTGGAGATTTAGTTTCCCCCGTACTGGCTCAATTACTTGGAAGCACTCAGCTGACGGTTGGGCTCGATGCAAGTGGAAGGAACATCAACGAATCAGATGTCATGATGTTCATGAAAAACGTTGCTGGGTCAGTGACTTCTGATAAGTGAGTCAATCCGAATCCCCATTCCCATGATACTGGGTAACAAGACAGATTCTGTATAGTCGGGTAAATCCTGTCGAGACGCTATACTCTGCATTCCCTGCATTGATGTACATCGATCCAACCCTCGGGGCGCTTCTCCTCGAGCCTCTATTTCGGCTTCAAGCACAGCCCGAATATTACGTTCAATATGCTGCCGCTGATCTAGGTATGTCTCAGAGATGCCAAACCGAAGATACATTAATAACATTGGTAGGATCGGGCTACCCCGTTGTTGCTGCCAACCTTTCGATTCACAATGATCAAGTCGAACGTCTGTGAATTTCATCACTTCAGAGGACATCTGAGTCATGTCTTGTACACAGAGACAGGAAATATGTTGATTATGACGTATGCGCATGCCCGTGCGAGCGGAGATGGAAGTCTCATTAGACGATACGTGTGTTGGCAGGTTCTACCATGTCTGCCAAGGGCTGACCAACGTTGACAGTATAATGTGCTTGTTCGCTGGGCCGAGTATCTGTCAATCCTGTCCAGCGTGCTCGCCGGTCCTGTGTATGTTATTTTCACCAGTCTCCCATACAGCACTGATAATGGTATAATAGCCGGAGCGATGGCGAAGTCGAACTTACCATCAAAGGCATAATCGCCATTGAAGCCATGTCGAAAATGAGCTCAGTCCTTGGTCAAACAAAGGATGCTGAGAAATATGCTGTCCGTGCAGGTTCATCAGTGGCTGTACAGTGACATTGACTCTGGCGTAGAACACGACTTCGCGTTTTTACGCCCAATGGAAGGACGTTGCAATAAAAGACGACCGACTCCTCGGGTGGCTTGGTGATAACAGCTCCGAGTCATGGTCTTTGGGTTGCAATTTATTTCTTGATAAATGGCTAGGCACCAACGTGGTGGACTCATCCGTCAGTGTGTGTGTACACAGAGTTCATCTCCTTGCTCATGATTCTCCAGATATATGATGGTCAGAGTGATTTCATGAAAAATTTGATGGTCCAAAATCAAACCATCGATGAATTTGGTTTTCGGATGGACAATACGACAGTGATGAACCAAAATTTCACGGTAACTCCTGGTTGGTACCTCCACACTTTTGACGCCCTCTTTACTGACACGGTTCTGTTTTTGCCAGGCTGGAACCTATTTGCAGCTGCTATGACCTCAGATGATGACCTGCGTTCGAGACTCATTGACACAATTTATAACCAAGCATATCAACATACTACTTGGAGAGTGGGAGCAATACCTCTATTCTACATCGTGGACAATGCATCGTATGCCGATTCCCAGACGTCGGTCGAGGGAATAGGCAGGTGAGCTACGTTCAAGTCGCAATCTTAGCCAGTGCTAACTAATGCTATAATATTCATCGTCAGCGCTGCACAAGGTGCATTGTTCGCGCCTTTGGCTTTAATGTTTGTGCAGCGAACTGAACCTTATGGTCTTTCCTGACCCGCCTCCTTGTGCAGAGCCCCTGTATCTTCAATAAATCCCTATGCCAATAATGCCGGTTCTTCGACGACGAGCAAACTGTCGAAAAAGTCGCATGTTGGCATAGTCGTAGGAACTGTCATCGGTGGTGTTGTGCTTTTATTTGGGACTGGTCTATTTGTGTTTGCACGACACCACCATTCACACACTATCGGCCCAGAAATGATTACGACACCTTTCATTCCAACAGCCACTCAAGAGGATGCAGTTCCCGGACAGCGACCGCAGTCTGGAATTCCTCAAACCTCGTCAACCGTTACTCCGTCCTGGCCGTTGTCTCCATCTATCCCGAGTGGCTTGCCGGACAAGGAACTCGCGCGACTACGTACAGATTCAATGCGTCCTGTGCATGCCGATGCCCCCGCAGAGTCAAGTGAGCCCGAGCCCGAGCCCGCTATCGCGCCAGCTGGTACCAGCGAGCAGGACGTACCGTCACCATTATCAGAAAACTCGGATCTACGATTCGTTGTCGGAGTTCTGCAGCGCGAGGTGCAGGAACTTCGTGTACAGGGATTCGGTGCACCACCGAGTTACAGCCATGGTGACTCGTAAACGTGTTTGGGCAGGAGGGGGTCTTTTTTTATCGAATCCATCTATGTGTGTCTCGGGGTGCAGAACCCCAGGTAGAACTTTGTGACTCTTTACATGATGTGGTATCTACGATTGTGGTGTTTTGGCACTTTATAGTAAAAGGTCCTGTCTGCAGCAGCCACAAGGCTGATCTCCCAACGGCCACTGGGGCAAACGACGAGTGCAGTAAGACCGCGCCAGAAACCCTGGTGTTGAATGTCGCCTCTACCGTAAGGGCACGTGGGTAGAATGTCGACAGGTGGGCTTGCTGTGTTTCGTTATGTTGACTGAGATGGGTTCGCTACTGAGCGCCTGATTGGCGCGAGGGGGTGTTTCTCGGATGGGTCTATTGGAGTTTGCTTTTCGTTGGGTGGCAATTCTCCGAACTTGTCCCATTGATCCGTTGAGAAACATCTGGGATAACGCGCAGTGTCCGCGAACGCCGTTCGCAGCGCCTTCCAGGCCGTGCCGGTGTGGTCGGACCACATCGAGGCGAACGCGTCGTTCAAGGTGCGCCTGGACGCTCTCTTCCTGTTTGAAAAACAAGCTTCCCAGATCACTCAGCCACGGAGAGGGCCGGGTCTGCGGTGATAATCCAACACCATCGCCATGCCGTGCGCGCGGGCGTGGATGTGCATTAGTGTGATGGTGTATGTGTCATCGGACGGCACGGGCAGGGTGGCGAAGAGCGCAATGGGGTTCATGCCCATGCGTCTCTCACGCAGCACACGGGCGCACTGTCATCCCCGAGGTTGGAGATATGTTGTTGTGGCTGCTGAGCGGCGAAGATGCACCGTAGTTGAAAATGTGATAAGTCCTAAGATGGTACGAAAACGCGCGCGCATGATCGAAACTAGGCATGCCAAGGTAATGTGGTACCAGGCGTGACGGGTGCGGACCGATGATGCACTGATGGTTGGTACCGTGCCATTGATGGGGGGCGTTCTTTTGGAAAGACTGTGCTGGCGCGCGGCTGAGGCGAAGAGAAGAATAAGTGTACTCTGAACGCCTCAGGGGTTTCCGAGTTGATCGCCTCGTTGGTTCGGCTCAGCGTGGCGATGACGATTGACACGCACGCCAAGGTGGGAGAAAGCGCGCATTCAAGATTTCAGGCTATCTAGGTCAGATCAATGGTACGTGCAGGGGTGCAGCCAGCGTGCAAATATGACGGCGGAACTGGTGGGAGGCGCAAAGAAAGTCAACAAGTGCCCAGGTTGTATGTCGATCAAAAAGCACGATTCAAACCACCCCTTGATGATCATTAATCCTAGTCGTTAATCAGGAGCCCGTCCAACAAGAAGGCTCTCCTATAAACGTACATGGTGGGGGTGGACCAAGCAAAAGAACGGACCTTCGACAAAGCTCCAAGTCGCTACGCTGCTCTGGTCGATCGCGCACGGGCGTATTCCATCTCCTGCCGCCTAAATCTTCGGACCACTCCTTCAAATGAACTTGCGGAGAGTTCTTGCGACAGGGTAGTCAGCTGCAAGACGACAAGTTGATCTAGGTGGGCTACTGGTGGGCTTTGTGGTAGATGTGTGCGGGTGCAATGTAACCAAACATCACGACACACGCACGCTTGCTCATGACCGCTATTCCTCTTCTCTTCGTCTCGTACAGGACATGACAAGGGGTAGCATGCCGAGGCGAGGCGACTTTCAACGTGCTTTTCTATCCAATCAATACATCGGTTGGCTCTGCATCTAAACCCATTCGTCTCGCTTTTGCCTCCGAGTCCTTTAGTTCGGACGGAACACCGACTTCGGTCCCAATCCCCAGAAGATAGTTCCGCAATGCCCGAGGTTCTCGCTACGCTACTTGATATTGAGACTAATATTGGAACACGGTGCGTAAGCGAGACTATGTTCATAGCGACTCGGATCGCCAAATCCGTCGTGTCTGTACTCAGAGAGGGCGAAACAGCCGCCGAGGAACAGGGCAGGAAAAGTGAAAATGCAAGTGGGAAAGGGGCGCCACAGTTCCAGACTTCGGGGTCCAGTACAGAATCGGGAACGGGAAGAGAAAACGACAGCAGCAATGGACAATGGGTCATATCGGCACTAATACCTTGCCTGTATTCTCTTCACGACTGCCCCAAGGGGAAACTGATATCTTTTTTGTTTCGTCTTCGAGCCACGTTCCAAGCCCTCTTCTACTTCTACTCCTTGCGCTCCCTTTAGGTCTCGTCGGCTTCAACTTTGTCCAGAATTGTGTTGGGTATCCCCAGTGGTCATCGAAGGCCGCTCCATGAGTACACGAGTACACGGAAGCTCGAAGACACAGTTTTCCTGGGCGGGAAAAATATCCTGTACCTTTCGTCGAGTCGTCTCAGCTCTACGGGATAACCCTGCGCAGTTTTTTTGGCTGGTCCTTCTCTGCGCTGTAGACTTCTCCTGTGTCTTCACGCTGCTGCTATGGTGCGCCGTAACTCGTTACCCTCATTTCTTAGACCCAGAGCAGCTGTCCCTGTCTAGCCTTGAACTCCTGCTGGACACTTCGTCCCAGTGGAACGAGTGATGGACCCCTGATGGGTTTGTAGCTGCGGTGACCGCAGATCACTCCCGAGGATATTTTTCTCAGCTCTTTGATGATAAACTTGGGTCGGGTACTGCTTTGGGTCCTGCCACATTCGAGCCTGAGATCGCGTGAGCCGCCGACACTCTGCCAATGTGCATCAGTCCCGTTCCCGCGGGTGGGATCCACAACTTCCGTGCGACCATGGCGATATGCTGCCTCCTAGGTGCGCTTACCCTGCATCATCCCATCGAGGACAACCGTATCGGTGATGAGTCTAAGCAGGGAAAAGCGAGAGGATAGCAACACCTGACGTTTCCTAGTATCCCTCAAGCCATGACCCCGTGATATTCACCTCCCGATCAAACTACTAGGACTTCATACTAACCAGTTGACTGGCTAAGCTACCTCGCTTTTGAAAGGGCGGATATCGATGAACCACATAACACCGAACGTATGAGACAGTATGGTCAGTATGACTCGTTCAATGCGTGGTATTCGCGCGACAGCACTGATAAATCTAGTTTCTACTCAGCTTTCAACGCTATTGACATCAAAGCGTTGCTGAGGGTGACTATGGCACACAGATTTTGCCGCACAACAAGGGCAGTAAGTGCTTTCGGTCGCCAAAGTGTTTGGCTATTCCTCAAGTGCGCATAGAATCGAAACGACACTTGTATTTGTCAATGCTCTTGGTCCGAGCCAGCGAATAGCTTTTCAGCTAGTCTCGTGAACAGTCACCTTGGGCGATGGGCGGCCGCTCACGATTCATTTCCATAGGACGCCGGCCGAGGTCCACAGTTTCTGCGGGAGCGTGTCGATCGTGGTATGTTCATGCCGAAGGGTAGAGGGAGGAGGTCCATTCAAAGCCGAACATGGGATAAATATGTCCCCGTCATCCGCATCGACCTACTCACCGGTCCTGACCCTGGTCTCATAGCTAAACGAGCGGCAACTACAAGGAATACTGGGGATCAGTTGTAGTAGACAGAGACTCCGCGGTGTGTGGTAAGTGGTCCAAGAGTGCCGCGATACGCTCGTTTAAGGAACGTACATCCGTAGAAGGAACATGCACCCTCCGGATGCCCTCGCTTGCGAGTTACCGCCAGGTACGAGTAGGTCATGACCGCACAGGGCCTTCTTGAGGATGAAATGCCCATTTTAGGGACAACTTTCGATGATACTGTTTCTGATCTGGTCACGCCTGCACAGGATAGTCCTCTTTTGGCTTGGGCTGCCTCATGTTCTCCGGCCCCTCGAGAGACGCTACAGCGTGGCTATGCGGGGAATCTCCGCAAGGACTAAAAACATAGAAAAGCCCGGCCTGATGAGAATCCCGGCGCTCTAGTCCCCTTCGCAGAGTTCACTGTGGACGCCCTATCGTTAATCTGGAAGGAAAGGGCCCAGCAGAAGGATCGAGGTAATTGGTTGGATACCCGATGCTTCGACGTCATCATAACGGTTGCGGACGGTTTTAATTCCGCATTATAGATAATATACCGTTAGGCACCGAGACTGGCCCATCAGCTCTGCGATTGGTTCCGGATCCAATGGCGCGCAAGAAAGATCTTGTAATACCATCCAAAGAGAAGGGACGTGATGCGCGCGGTCTCGGGGCAGTGGCAATAATCAGGGACATTCTATGATGGTGCCCCTTTGAAGGGAGATCACGTCAAAGGTAGGAGGGTTCGGCGTTTTGGTTCTCCGAACTCAACAAAGGCGCGGCAAGTGTGACTTACTGTATCATAGGCATCCATCGGACCTTCTGAATGCGCGGTGCAGACTTGAACACCGTATTGATGGCCGTCAAAGGACCTATTGCTACCCGATAATCACGGCCGAACCACTGTGCAACCATGGTTCGGTATGATGAATCGCGCCCGAGATCCCCAGAGACCACTACAGTAGGCTGTTTCCAACGCTGAGATCCGACAGGCGACGTTCTTACCGCCTTGCGCTCCCCTTACTTTCTTCCGTTGAAAGCAATACAGTACTTTCCTTCAAATTGCTAAAAACTGTCACCCTACTGACATGCAGCATTCTAACGTGTCCAATGACATTGGTCCTTGGCGCCTTCTAGGAAACGGCATGTTCCTCCTCCTTTCCTGTCAACGGGTGTCCTATTGTTCTGACGCAAGTCCCGATCCCACCCTGCGACATATTCGGATTCTCCAGTCATACGCCTCCGAGTGGATATTAAGTAAATCTATGCCCCGGTATCCAGCGTTGCCATTGCCGCTCATTACCACGGCGTTGCTTCTGGAACCCATCTCTCTTCAGTTTTCCCGCCCACTCTTATAGTAGGCTTACTTTTATGCATCCTAGCATGTCTCAATAAACTGCACCCCATGCGCACCCAATCCTCAACTGGCGAATTAAGTTAGTAACCCCCAACTAAGTGACATCCTTCTCACCTTCCGACGGACCATGGAACTAACACCATACGTCCACGCGTTCGGGGCCCGAATTATATGACAAGCGAGGATGAATTTCCGCGGCGATGGTGGGGGGCCCTGCAGCGGCCCCAACCCGGGTGCGATCTTTACACTTTTACAAACGAGGGATCCTCGGATTTCCTTTTCCTTTTTGCAACAAAAAGACCACGGGCGGAGCCCACGACCCTTCACTCGGACTCAGGGCTTCTTTTCCTTCCTTTCCTTTCGAGATAACCGATACCGTGCCGTAGGCGCCCACGCCACGCCACGCCATCAAGCGAAATCGGCGCAAAGCCGCCGCGCACGGCAGCCAACCACCGTACACATGCCCTCCCCCCCCCTGCGCGCCGCGCCCAGCCTCACTCTAGCGCCACGGTCCCCACTCCACATGCACGCCGCAGCGCGCGATCGGACTTTCCCACAGCCCGACGTCTCCTCCACCCGCCCGGACGAAGGCCCCTTCTCCCCACCCGCCCCCCCCCGAACTTCCGACCGAACGAGCATAATCAAAAATTAAATTAAATTAAATAAATCAAATTAAATATGTGCATGCCACGAGGTCGACTGCCAACATTCGCACCAATTCAAAGCCCTCTTACCACCCCCACGCGCCCGCGCCGTCGCCCATTCAATTTTATTTCATTTTCATCGCGCTACGTAGAGCCAACCAACAGAGGATTTTGAATGGGTTGCAATGAGTGATCGTCGGACGCTGATGGGCCATCGCAGCTCAGCGGGGAAGACGACAGTCAGACGATAAATGAAAATAGCTTGAATTGTTTCAGTTGATGGCCCAATATATTTTTTTCGCGGTCGGGTCTTCTTCTATGGATATAACAATTGCGATTAAAAGTAAGCTGTATCGGCGTACTATATTGTTCAGCCATTCAGGTGGGTGAGACACAACGGCAACAAGCTGCCTTCTCAATTTGCTTCTCGCCCCAGTGATGCCGGTCATCCTAGCCCGAGCGAACCCAAAAATTCGGAATGTATGTGGTCCGTCAACGCGTCAATACCCGTCAATCGCTGTACGACAATACAAAAAAAAATTCGGTCAAGCCGCAGAGAAAAAAAGGGCCAGGCGGATGGTTTGACACCAGCATTTGGGTCCTCGATGCAAGCTATGGACTTCGAAATCCAGGAATTAAATGTTTCAATCGTGAACTCTCGGGCTCTCGAATGTGGTTCTTCATTGACTTTCCATTTTGATTCGGTATGACGCAACGCAGAAGGGATCTCAACTTCGAATGACGGCACAAGAACTCTTCCAAGTGAGACGTAGGTTTCCGGTTGTCAGCATACATCGTACATACACCATTTTGTGCACAGCAGAACAAGAGTAATAATGAAAGCTAAAGAGATGCACGGGAGTTGGGACGGGGAAATTGAAGAGGGGCACGCAAGTGAACAGACAAGGCTGGTAAATACAACAGTCGGCGTGTTTTGGGTAGGTGAGCAAGCAGGGACTGATTGTGATGACACAGAGGAAATTGTGGTGACAGACAGGATAGGTGAAGAACCATACACTTGAATAAAATAAACAGAGGGCACAGATATGTGACGGCAGTTACAGAAAGGAAAACAAAATGCGATGGTGTAACATGGCAACGAGTGATTGATGCACGGGGAAGAATCGCCGTACAGGGAGGAGGTTTACAAACAATTGGTTAGATGCATAAGCGAAGAAACCGAGGAAAGCAAAGCGAAGTACTGTCGGCGTTATGACTTGCCCTTGAGCGACTGCACCAGGATCGAATCCCGAATCTATGTCCGTGTCCGTGCCCATGACCAGGGGGTGTAGCTGTACCTGTCGAGAGCACCTTCACTCTGGTGCAAAGCCCATTTTGGCAAGCTTGTTCGCTCGTGAAACCGCTTGTGCACGTTCGTTACCACGCCGCGCCACGACATCCACTACTGGTGATGGTGCAATGTAGTTGAAAAGTGGTAGCGACGGGTCCTCTGGTGGCGCGGTGACTATACGGCTAAGCGGTGCACCGCGCGCCGATCGGGATCAGGTGTGCGCGAGCGGGAAAGAGGAAGTGGTGATGTAGTCTCCAAAGGTGCGGACTTAATGCCGGGAGAAGGAGCGGTGGCCTCGGCGGAAGAGACTGGCCTAAGGAAGGCGCACGCGCGAGTCGAGGGAATGTGCAGGAGTGCGCACACGCGCTTCATGAGATGTGCGAGTTCCGTCACCCTCCGGCCGCGCCGGCGCGGCGGAACGCGAACGGTAATGAACGACATGCATATCGGGGGTCGGGGATGGGGAACAAGGAAGCCCTGTGATCTGCATGAGCACACAATACCAGTACTGAGACAACAGGCGACTTACAATCATCATTAGGCAACACACTGTCACTGGTATTCGCCGGCGTGGGCGTCCTCTCCAGGAAGGTCCGACCCTATGTTCCAGGCCGACAAATTTGTCTACCCCTGCCGAACCCAACCCAGACATAGCCTTGCGGTGATGATTTATCGAATGTCGCACCCGCGCCAGCACTGGCACTAGCACTGCGCATCTTCACGCCCACCCAATGTTGTTCCCACGGCTCGGCATCGGCCGAGTCAAGGGCGGTGCCTTCGCTGGCCCGGCGCTCGATGAGCACTCCCGGGGTTGCGCTTTCCTTGGCTTCTTTGAATTTGCGCTCAAGTCGTAAACTCTCACCAAGAGCAGCGAGTCGAGCACTGAGAGGGATGTCATCACCCTCCCGAGCAGTGAGGACTTGACCCCGTGCGTGTGCGACGAGAGCCTCGCTTGAGCATGAGTTGACACGTTCACGTTGGACGTGCTCAGACCTGTAAGCGGAGGTGGCCGATGAGCATGGCTATGAATTTTCGTGTCTTCACTGGTGGAGGGGAGAATGATGGGCAATGCAGAGGGCGTACGGAGCTTGAGGTCGACGCGGTTGTCGCGGATAGGTTGGTACTCAGTGAGTCTCCGCGGCCACGCGCATCACTCAACCCAGGCGACTCGTCCTCGGCAGGTACATCTATGCTGAAGGGAAAGTCCATGTCTTGCGTCGACACGTCAACAGTCATCATGTGGCTGCGCACGGCATCAACACCGTATTCTTCATCCTCGTCCTCGTCCTCGCTCTCCTCACTGAGACGCCCATCAGGACCTGGACTCGAGCCCAACGCCGCGCGACGGGGGCTCTTGCCACCGGAAGAGATGTTTGGTTCGGAGGAATTAAAGCGGAGGGAACGGGAGGATTGTCGGTGTTGAGAAGTAGAAATTGAGACCGAGGGGACGCCTGTGCTCGATCCGGATGATACTCCACTGGAACGGAGCACATTCGGGCGTGCGGGAGAGTTGCCATCCTGCCCCGATCCGTTAAGTTCCAAGGCAAGTGTCGAAGGGGAGGAAGAGAGGGGTGAGGTAGGTGAAGAAGCGGTGTTACTGGCGCCTGCGCCCACACCAACGTCAGGTGTCGCGCCACCAGGTGTGCTGTGCGTCGAGAGCATCTCTGTGCTTGGCTTTCTGAAAAGATTCAAAAGGGAGTATTTAGAGCCAAGGCGTCGCGAATGAGGATGATGGGGTCGCTCCGCGCCGTTCCCTGCAGAACTCGGACGACGTGGACGTCCATGCGGCCGACGGATGGAAAGAGGGTCATCAGTCTGCGGTAGGGAAGGGCGACGGGAAGAGGCAGGAGGGGAGTTGTCGAGTGATTCAGGGGTGGCCAAGTATCATCTGACATGGCACCATCTTGAGGTGAGGTTCCTGGTCGGAAAAGGAGTATGGCATTTTCGATCGAGCGCTTGACGCAAAGGCGATCCATAAGGTGGGTGGTCGTGCACTCGGGCCCTCGCATGTACACAAGGAGCTGTGACGCTCATGAGACTGGGAGATGGGCTCGGGCTCATCCGGAGGGATGCCATTGTGAGCGTCTCGCGCTCGACAAGATCACGGTCCTTATTAGCAATCCATTCACGAATGGTGTTGCCACATGCGAGCCAACCATTCTGTCGGGCAAGGGCTTCTGGAGTAATTTCCACGCTTGTCTGCGCGGTCTGGGCGTGCACCGTGACGAAGAAGGGTGAGAACGACTTGAGTGTGACCGTTGGCAGCGGCAAAGTGAAGAGGTGTTGAACCTGTTGTACCGATTATGGGAGCCGAGGGGGAGCGCGTTTTGTCGGAGAAACGACGAGATAGTCTGGAGAGGGTATATGTGGATCAGCGCTAAAGCTCCTTTAATTTTTATCAAGGGAAGTAAAAACGGTGGCGTGACAGATAGAGGACCAAAGAAACGGACTAGCTGTGGTGCAGGCAGGATCCGCCGGGCTACCAAAGCACAGCCAGTCAAGTGCGGGGGAAGGAGAGAACGACAAAGTCCGAAAGTAGGGAGAGCTCACCTTGGAGCGTTTACGTCTGCACCATTCTCTATAAGCAACCGGACCACCATGTCGTTTCCCCCGGAACACGCAGCATGGAGAGGGAGTACGCCGTCGATGACCGAATTGATAGGTTGACCATGAGAGAGGGCGTATTTCGCGAGGCCAATGTTTCCGGAAGCGGCAGCGGCATGAAGACCGAGATGTGGGACTTTTGAGAGGAGGTGGATCAAAGGGCGGGACAGGATGGGAGATAGCGGATACACACATTCAGTCGTGACATTGAACTTTGCCTCTGCCTTGTGTGCCCTGGAAGAGGGAGGCATGAGGCGGGTGGGGCGAGGAGGAGGAGGGGGGGGGAGAGGGAGAGGGAGAGAAGAGAGAAGAGAGGACAAGGCAGGCGTTCGTTGGGAGAGATGAGAGACACTCTCTTCTAACGGATTTCAGCCGGCTTATTCCGCCCGCCGATCCCCATAGGATCATCACGTTATTGCCTCCGCACCGGTTCCTTTTCGGTTTAATCTTTCTTTGCTTCCATTTTGCTTAGAATAATTAACGACCGCATCCGGTCATTCCCTGCACATATCGGCCTCTGCAATAGAATCTTCCCTCGATCAACACCGCCCACCGACCGTAGACGAGACGGCCACAGCCAATCCATCCATTCCTTCCCTTTTGCTTCATCAGATTCCAATGGCGCTCTATCTCCCTCTCCATCATTTTCTCAGTGCTCCACACCTGTATCCATCCCTACATGACCCCACATAACCCCACCAAACTGGCACTACTCTACATCTGCAACCCACACCGAACCCTATCGGTCCGGCAATACTCCAGCCCGGCCATTCCGGCATTGCCCCCTTTCGTAATATTCCTTTTCCTTTCCTTTTTCTATTTCCCTGGGGCTGTGTCGGCCCATGCTTCACACCTACTGTACCATCACCGTCACTCTTCGTTTCCTCTCATGGCTTTCCAAATCACGCCTGGCCTTGTTCCCAAAACTCCAGTGTGATGGCACTTTTTTTGTCCCCCCCGACCGGCCCACCACCATCAGAACCATCTGTCCTGGCGCGGCGTGTCATTGCCAACGGCTTGGCTCGGCAGACCAGAGGTGTGCCCAGCCCATCTCATGTATGTACGCTACATGATCCATGACCGGATGACCCATCTGTCCTCTCCGCGCTGACCGTCCACATAGGGCAATCTCCTCTTTCTCTCTTCCATGACAACCTGATGACGTCAGCAGCAATCTCTGCTCCTTCTGACCTCCACAGTATCTACTCCCCGGATGCCCTCGCAACTTTCCAGTTCTCTAAACAAATGTGCCTAAACCGCCCGTGCGTAGTACTTTTCTGCATTCTTACCTTTCCGTACATGTCCGTCTTCACAGTCACCATTGGGGAATCCTATACCTAGCTGGAGACATCCGACATCCGGGCAGCTGTACTCCTCGAACGCCCAAAGTTTTTTTTCCCCCAGGGCCCCAGGCCCGCTGTTAGGCGCGCGCCGACTTTCGTTTACGCAGTCTAACCATCAAAAGGTTTTGCGGAGAAAGTGTTGTTCCGTGCAGCTGATGATCGACAAACGCCATGCCCGGTAGCCAATTCGAATTTCGCATCCTGATGTACGTATCTCTCACACCTTTTTTTTTTCTTTGATTGACACGGGGTGAATAACTTTTCGCTATTTTTTCGCGACAATGTCTCGTGCACTGTCAGACGTAATTTGTTTCTTCCTTGCCTTGTCCCTGTGCACTATTTTCTCAACTTGAAGGGCACCCTGTGCAGCGTCGTCGGCCCTCCCTCTTTCTTCTCGTCTAATCGATACCACTCCACTCACACGGCTGGACTGCTTTCCTGACAGCCTTCCTTTACTCTATGGACTCCTCGAATGCGTGAGCAACCTCCTGTGTCACCCATTCATTCTGCCGCACTTTCGGACTCTCTCATCCTTCTCAGAGCTATGTTTACGCCCTACGTCCCATGTCAGGATCGAACAAACTCACTACAGACACGGGCGCTACTAACCACAGATCAAGATCGTGGTGTCATGATGTTGTCCTGAACTCAGGTTGAAACCCCTGGTCTAGTGACCTAGTCGAATTTTTAGTGTCCGTACATCAGCTCGCAGCGTTATCGTGACCACTTGAAAAAAGCCCTAATTGTCTTCCTCCGAGACTAAAGTTTATCTTATCGGTCAGTAGTCGACGCAAACCTGTTTTTTATCGATTCTGTATCTATCTATCTTCTCAACATCTGCACGGTGATCTGAATAAATCGAGATTAACTGAGCCTGCGTCGCATTTTGTCCCCAGACCATTAATTTTTATGGACGCGTACGTAGACACAACTGGGCAGGTTATTTTTTATGATTGACTGCAATCTAGACGTACTGCTATCCGCCTACCCACTTCGAATACTTCATGCTTCAAACTTCAGGTGATAGCCCTCGGATCTTGTGAAGTTGCATTTGAAGTTGCATTTGGGCTAGCCCGCACTCCGCTCCGGGACGATTGCACGTGATTGTCGCAGGTAACAGGAAGCAGATAGTGGGCCATCACATCACTTTTTTGGTACCCTATTATTGTTGTTATCCCCACACCCACATGACTACGGGGAGAGACAGAACCGCATTGTGCACCCGCCGACGCCGAGGTCAGCCAAGAGCGAGCCGAGAACGTATCACGGAAGAGCGAACACGCGAGTTTTTCGTTTTCGGGGGTTTCAAGTAAGCAAGTAAGCTTCCCCCGTACTATGGCAACGAGCTCTGCATTGCCAGGGGAAGGCTCATGCGTATGATGAGAGAGAAAAAAAATGGAAATTCAAAACCCGAAGAGAGACGTGTGTGCGTGCGTACGCGCGCGCGCGGGCAACGTGAGCAATTGGGGGAAAGCAAAAGCGGAAAAGAGGCGGATCCAAGGTAAAGGAGATCGGCATCGCCGAATTGGGCGACGACGACGACGACGACGACAACTGCCTCAGAAAGTATATAAATAGTGCAACTTTGCAAGGGTTTTTGGGGCATGATTTTGGCCAAGACCGCCGCATGCAATGCTGCCATTGGATTTGATTTTTTTTTGGATTGATAACGAAACGGAACGGGAACGGATTGCGGCGCCGTCGTCGTCATCTGCTCACTGCCTTGCTCACATCGCTTCGGTGGCCGTGCCCATCAAAGACAAAGGCTGAACGTACTGAAACCGGTCATGTTACCAGCGTACGGTGGTCATGTGATGCATCCCGTGTGAATCGGCAAAGGCCTCCCAAGAAGTGATGATCCCCTTCTTCCTGGCTTCCCGGGAAGTTTCGTATATCCAATACCTTGATAGTACCGCTCCTTCTACC